>DWQX01007251.1:0-10340 GCA_018245475.1 Pharmacophagus antenor | reverse complement strand
AACTATCAATAAACTAATAGCCCGGTTACCAATATTGGTCAAAAAAGTTATAAAAAGTAAGGGAAGATTTTTCGACGAAAAATTAGTTTAAATAATATTTTATATTACATAACAAGTTCCCTATTTAATAAGGTAAATAAATAATTTGTAGAGCATTAAGTTTTGGAGTTTTATTCAGTATTGTAATTTTTTTTAAGGTGGTCTCAAACTTTGTGCCGGCAGTGTATATCGGTCTCTGATGACCCGTACTACAGCTGCTGCTCACTTACCTATCTAGGGATCGTAATACTGTGTAAATGCCCCAGATAATTCTGTCGACCGCCGCCGTGATCTAACACGTGTTTGTGTCCGCGTCCACAGCGTGGCACCTGCGGCTCAAGCAGTACTACCCGTCGTCGGAGGCGTCGTCCCCCGCGGAGGAGAGGCCGGCCGCGGACCCGCCCCCCGTGCACACGGGTAAAGTGACTCCTGCCTCTTCGACACTCGACGTTGACGTTAACGATTTGTAGTCCGTATATTGTAGCTGAATTTTTACGTACGACGTCATCGGAGTTGCCACGATACGTTTTCTTTTTCATGCAATACGGGTTTTGAGTATCATACAAAAAAAAAAGTTTAAAACACCTAACTTTTATATTATTACAAAAATGAACAGCGCAAAAGCTATTTATTATGGGTTTTTGGCCTCGAAGACCGTACAGGTTTGGTTCGCGTGATACTCTGTCAATTGTAAAAAAAACACAGCACTGTGGTGGTCACGGATGGCAATGTGTTAAATTACTGATGAATGAGGGTGGAAGAAAGTGGAGCTTGCTGGCCGAAAATACTCTGGCTCTTGCTAATTCCACTCAAGTAATAAAATCAATTGGCCATGCCTACAAATCCACTATTTAAATACATATACCATGACAGCTTCCCTATCATCGATCCGCTAACACATCTCATTATGTGAACCGCTCCCGCGTTAGCCCAATCTGTCCATAAAGAAAAAAAACTCAAATTCCCTGCATATTTCTAAACATCATTTTTTTACAGAACCCAAAAAATCAACCACGACGACTAAGCACAAAAGTGGCGTTATAGAGATGAGAGCGCTTAGCGCGAAATACAAGGACAAGCCCGCTTTGAAACTGTCGGAGGGCAGGAAGAGTACAGAGGTTCAAACGGAGAAGACCAAGACGGAAAAGCATTTAGAGGAGAAGAAGGAAAAGAAACCCGAGTCCAGGCACGAGAGGTCTGACAGAACGGAGCAGAAGTCTGAAAAAAGCACGTCGCATAGACACAAGGAGAGTGAGAAGCACCGCTCCGAGCGATCCACGGAAAAGTCTGAGACAAAAACCCTAGATAAGACTGAAACGAAACCCGATAAATGTGAAACAAAGATGTTGGAAAAGGCCGAAAGTAGATCCGCCATCAAATCCGAAACCAAATCTGATAAAACGGAAGCTGCGGACAAGCATACGGAGAAAGTAGATATACGAATAACCGATAAAATAGTGGATAGAATAAATGGTCCTATTGAAAAAGTAGAGAGTAAAACGTCAGAAGTATCAGAGCATAAATCTTCAGAGAGATCTGATAAATCGACGGAAAAAATTGAAAGCAGAAGTGATAAATCCGAGAGTAAAGACAAATCAGAAGTTAAATTAGAAAAGACTGAAATCAGAGCGGCAGAGAAATCAGAAAAATCTGCGGATAAGCCGGACAGTAAGCCGTCCGCCGATAGAAGCGATAGCAAGCTAGAAAGCAGAACGTCTGATAAATCAGAAAATAGAGCATCGGACAAATCGGAAAGTAGAGCATCTGAAAAGTCAGAAAGCAAAACTTCTGACAAGTCAGAATGTAGGCCATCGGACAAATCAGATAAAACATCTGACAAAACAGAATGTAGATTGTCAGAAAAATCTGATATTAAAGCAGAAAAGTCTGATAGATCAGATAAAACAACTGATAGATCAGATAGTAGGATTTCTGACAAGATAGATAATAAGACATCTGATTGCAGAACTTCTGACAAGTCAGAAAGCAGGTCATCCGACAAGTCAGAAAGTAGGTCGACGGAAAAATCAGAATGTAAAACCTCTTCCAAATCAGATAGCAAGGTGTCAGAAAAAACCGAGAGTAGATCGTCAGACAAATTGGAAAGTAAATCGTCCGACAAAACGGACAAAACGACCGACAAAGTTGACGCAAAATCTGACAAAGTCGAAACCAAATCCGACAGAGAGAGCCGGTCGGACAGATCGGACCACCATCGGAAGCACACGTCCTCCAGGTCGCACAAGTCCCACCGGGACCACAAGGAGCGGTCCCACAGGGACAGCAGGAAGGAGCATAGGAGCGACGAGAGAAAGTGTTCGGACAGGCACAGGGAGAGGGAGACCAAAGTGGAAGCGAAGCTTTTAAGTGCAAAGTTGCAGGAACTCGTGAACCGGCCCCCGGATTAGTGCAGGTAATGTTTGTGTGAGTGGAGGCTTGGTCTACAGCTAGTGCGAGTTAGTGCTCCGTCACGGACGCGACAAGGGAATCTGGACTTTATTGTGAGTACCTTTTGTATTCAAAATATCATACAATGTTCTAATTAACTCGATCTTCGATTAAAATTATGGTGACTATAAAAAAAATCTTATTTCGATTTTAAATCAAAAATTTAAAAAATGGACCTTACCGTTGAGGGTTTAAACAACACATTAGATTTTATATAATGCAGAGTCAATGCAAAAAATGAAATTTTTTTTTATTACGCCGATCTTGTCGATCGAAATTGAGAGAGAGAGAGAGTCCTCTTTATAATTCGTATATTGGTTCCGTTGACAAAAACATTGTATTTGCGAAAAGTAACCTTACGGCGTTGAGAGCAAGGTCTTCAATGCTTGTACCGTCGCTCGCTCACTCGCGCCGAGCCCTTGTAATTCGTACCATAGGCTAAATCCCCTGTAAATAGATAGTGTAAGGTGTCTCGTAGAGGCTGAGCAAGATTGTGTGTTGGAGACGCAGTTTTAGATTACGTTAGATTACATTTCACACTGAACTCTAACATTCTCTGCTAATTTATTATTGTCTCACATGACATCATAATTTTCTCCCCTAGAATGAGTATTTTGGAATGACGCAAGTGAAGTCAATTTTTATTTTAGAACTCATCTAATGGTGTTTGGTCTGTCCAATACCGATATAAGTAATCGAAGAAAATGAGAAGAGCGGTAGAAGAATGTACAATTAGTACAGTTTATTACATAATAGATTTTCTAAATACTTTCATTTATTCAAATTGATTATAAAATTTAGGCTTCATATTGTTCGACTTGTGCTAGTTCTTAAGTGACCATCTTTCGGAAATGCCGCAACTGATATTTTATGTTTCTCGTCTATTCACACCATAGAAAAATTAATTCCCTTTCTATGGCGTTCCGTGTCTAAAACTGCGTTGTGAATGTGATGCGTAAAGAGTTTTAACGAAGACGAAATTTATAATAAATAAAATTTAAGAAGAATTAAATAGATGAAAATTATTCACGCATTATTTCTAAAGAGTTGCACTAAGAGTTTTAAAAAGTTTTATTCTGATAGATTAGCGAAGGTAGGTGTACATTTTTGTGATTTTTTTTTTTAATTCGGTTTATTTATTACATCACCCAGAAAGTTGGTGTAGGTGGAATTAGTGACATTTAAGTGGTGCATTTGTCCCACCCACCAGTAAACACAATCGCTGGCAACAGTCACTGGTATTTTTTTTTTTTTTTTTTTAATATTTACTAACTTTTTTTTACATAGTTACAATATAATATTTCGTGCACGTATTTTGTCTTTGAAAATATAGGAGTTAACACGTAATGAAAACAAATTACGAAATATCTTATCCGAATATTTAAAAAAAAATTCATAATTTTACCATATTGTTAGTGTTGAATTATTTTATATATATATTTTTCACTTTGGTGGGACGGACATACATTCAATTACCTGTGAGGTATTATGTTTTTATATTGATTGTTAAGTTGAAGTGACACAAGATTTACTTGATTTCCACCATGATCCTAACGCACACCGAACATGTGTATTGCATAGAACATTTTTACATTCATACATTTATACGTTGTGATATAAATAAATTTGACGGAGTAATATACATGTTTAGGTATGTACTTAATTATAAAAAAAAATCAACAACGTCTGCCTGTAAACTAAAGACTTGGTTCTAATATTTAACGTTCATATTTCATACAATTGTGTCGTCCCGAAAATAATTGTCAAAAATATTTGTACAATAGTTATAAATCTTATTTATTATTGAATGTTTCTCTACATTTTATAATGTACTTTTATTAATTTTACTGATATCAAATCGCAATTGGAAAAGTTTATTTGTGATTTGTGCGATGACAACATTACCCAATTGAAAAGTGTAACAGAAATACACATTTCTGCTGTTTATATATTTGCGCCAAAGAAATGTAAATTAATAACAAAATCGTATCAAAGAAACAATCGTGATGCGTCGATTTACAAACTGTGTGCAAATATTGTGACCAAATCTTTGGAGGCCGGGCGTCTAATGACAATACAGATTGGAGCGGACGTGTTTGTTAAATGACCGGTGACAAAAAGTAACTTGTTAAATAATGTGTCAAATTCAATGTGAATTGAAAATGTTTTGATTAGTGATCAGCCGTGTCGGAGTGGGCCACATATCGAAATCGCAGAGACAACCTCGCGAAAGTCTTAATGGAAAAAGTACTGTCACAGGACGGGTCAAAGTAGAATTTCCAGTAAATGGGACATTACAAAATAGGACAAACACCATTTGCCACCTTTTGTCCTTCATTTAGGAACGAGGAAAAATGCTCAGTGGGCCTCCCATGTTTGACATGGCTGGATCAGACTGTGCAATGCGGTCATCAGTGAACGGTGACTCCATTGTCATGTGACATCAAATTATTTTTTATATATATCGCAATATGCTCAAAATGTTTGTGAAACGATAGGCGGGCAGCGGGGGAAAGTGTTCGAGCCGGGCCGGTGTCGGGCGGAGGGTAATGTGATCGTGTTTTAATGTATTTAACGCGTTTAAGTTTAGCCGGTTAATTTATTGTTTCAAGTTTCCTATATTTTTTGACAAAACAATAAATAGATTATAATAATAGAATGTATGCATTTTCATTTGCCGTTCGTCCTGGGCGCGGGGAATAGAGAAAAACGTATTTCGTTTGATTCGTTGTGTCGCAGTTTGAGAGATATGAGGAATGTGATTGGTTGAAATGCTCTTAGAATAATTAAAAAAATGTATGCCGAGTGAAGTGGCTGGTATGTTGTCATGATTAAAAAATATTTAAGTGCCTGGACTTAGAATGTAGGCCGACATGTAGTAACAATAATTTATATCGAACATGCGAAATTTATAATAACTGCTGCATCATGCTTTAATTTTCTTATTTTCTCAATGAAAACACTTTAATATATTCATATCTTTCACACATTTTAAGTCAGTCTCCATATTATTATCTGAATAATTACGTGTCGAAATATGTTTTACAGTTAAGTCTTGGATGGAATATATACTGCTTATTTATGCTCAAATATTACCTGAACATGAATGAATGACAACCCACATCCACTTCACCTATTGTTGATCGACAACCAATCAATTCGCTTTTTTTAACGGTATGGGCTTAACACTTTACCACTATTTCACCTGATGTGACGTGACAGTGAGGTCGCAAAGGTCGTGAAGCGTGTTCACACAAAACACTTTGGCTGGCACATGCCGGAAACACAACAATGTTGTTTGACATTGACGGTGGCATCTCGCCAGGCGCGTTCGAAAAACCCTTCTACCGCCCAAAATCTGTTCTCTGCATCTACTCACGTACATACACGAAAAGCTATAAATCAAACTAAATCGTTATAAATCCGAATCATTTATTAAGTTACACCGCAGTTTTACATTTACAGTAGTACAAAAATGAAAAACTTCGACTGAACAATCTTCATTAAGTACAAACGTAAAATACAAGTGAATCGATATTCAGTCATAGTGAGCTTAGAATTACGATAAGGTGTTCACGATTATTGAATATGCAAAAAATACAATCACAAACAGTTAAAACGGGCCGAAAGCAATGTCATGTAAA
This sequence comes from Pharmacophagus antenor, assembly GCA_018245475.1. Lineage (NCBI taxonomy): Eukaryota > Metazoa > Arthropoda > Insecta > Lepidoptera > Papilionidae > Pharmacophagus > Pharmacophagus antenor. Next base: position 4,209 of record DWQX01007251.1, on the reverse strand, counting down.
TAATGATAAGTGATTATTTGAAAATAAGCGACGGATCCCGCGCTTAATGGCACTTACAATATAATGTGGCAAACTTACAACTTGAGTATATAAGAGAATGTGATCGTCAAACCGAAATTATACCTTAAGACTGTATAATTAAGATTGAGATTTCTCTAGTCAGAGATTCATAACAATTGGCGAATACAGATTATGAATAATAATTCGAAACGAATAATAAATGTAAATACAATCTCCCCTATATAATAATCTATATTAGTTAGAAACAATAATTAAATAGTTAATAACGTAGAAATAGTTTTTGGCGCGAATTTTTCCCGCCATTCTTTTTTTTCCGACAGCGACCTAAGTCGCGTGTAATTGCACTTGGTTTAAGGCACTCGTTTAGAAATGCAACAGTCATCAGTCCCGCGGCGCTGAGCAATAAATATATTTAAGCTATATAATTTGTAAACGATTATTAAACTTAGGGATAAGTTCGTGTATGCGGGTAGTCACAAGATTACTACTACTTAATAGTAAAAATTGTTTTTATCCTCATCCAGTCGTCAACTCTTTCATTAAACGGTGTGAAATATCTCTTACGACTACCCGCAATACAGAGGCAAGCGTCGACCTGACAAGATTATAGTTGAGTTAAATTAAAACACTTTGGTAAACGAAGGCGGACGGCGGCGACGGCTGCGGTCACTGGAACGGAAAACAATGCTGTTTACATGTCGTGTAATGTGTGAATCACACAAATGTTCAAAAACAAATTTTGTGTGTATCATCTAGAAAGTGTATTATGAAAAAATAAGTCATGGTTAATAAAAAAAAATTCTAAGATTCGAATTACTGGAAGATAAATAAATGTTAAGATTTGTCTCATTTATTAAGGGAGAGAAGCAGGAAATAAGGGAAAAGATTTGAATCCCCGCCCCCCGTTCCATATCTCTATAATTGTTAATTTTTTTAAATTTTGTCATTGCCCATTAGCGTTTTTTATTTTTGGTTCGAACTTGATGTTAAGTGACAATGAGCCAGTTGATGGACAAGCGTGCTGAACATAGCAACATTCTTAAGGGGCAGGTTGACACTGGTGGTGATAACCATGCGGGGGGTGGGGGGTCGAGAAAACCCCTACCACCGCCCAGGCTCAATACTCATGCGGCTTCCGTGCTACGTAAGTCGGAGGCAGTCTAGACAGCGCACTCACCACGAACCGGTTCACCCTGGGCGCCGCGCTCTTGCTCACAGTCGTCTGCTGCACCTTCATATTCTCGAACTTCTCGCGCAAACTGAAAACAAAAAGGAAAAAAAAACTAAAAGTTTAGTGTGTTTAACTGGTTTGCGTACGTTGACGTGCCATGCACGTCGTGCGAATCGCCCCGCCGCTAACGGGAGACAACTTCGCGGAATTTACGCAATCCTTGTAAGCTGTTAAATGACAGACCGACTGTTTACCATATGTGCAATATTTTTATTACCTGCCTGACAATGTTCACACTTGATAATAAGCGATGTGGTCTGTGATGGTAGATGGCACTGGTCTAGAAGGAGCATATTCAATCTTGTCCATCAAGACACGGACACCGGCAGGCTTTTCGCATCCTCTTAGTATTCGCATAAAGGGTGAAGCAAATCGCTCGTTGCTTACGCGCGGTACAGCGACATCAAACGGGATGAATATCCGCCGTGTGTCCACACGTCCGGTGGCAACACGAAACGCAACGAAGAGGCGTAAACCGGTCTCGTATGGGGGGGTAACAATGAGAGCAATACTCGGGAAAGGGTTGTTTCGTGTTCGTCAAACGACTGTTGGTGGAATCAGGCGCGTGCCTGCAAAGCAAGGCCGACCGCACAAGTACCACATCTACATAAATAAACAACACGTACATACGTATTAACGTTCTTGTACGTACACGATCGTGTTTAGACTATGCGGCGATAATAATTTATTAATCATAGTGCAATATGTTGCTTAATTGAGGTGAACCCCTCTTTCGGCCTTGCGCGCGGGCACCGCCACCGCGTGGCTGATACGGCAGCGCTCACCTCCTGGCGGTCTCGAGCTGCGACTCGCCGTCGGCGTCCTCGTCGCGCACGCGCACGGCGTGCGGCGCGCGCGGCGCCTCCGACTCCGACCAGTTCTCGAAGCGGTCGCGGAAGCTCTTCGTGCGCGCCAGCTGCTGCGCCTGCAGACACATCGGCCGGTTCACAGGTCCGATTCCCAAAGGCACAACGGTCGTAGATTGAATGTTGGTATGGTTTTGAAACATGTCCACGCTGCGCTGACTTTCGCTGGTTTTACGAATTTCGCGTAAGAAATGACAAATGGCTCGTCCTACAGGCGGCACTGGTTTGTTGCAGTATTTTTGACGTTAACAGTTCGTCCTTTCCCAGGTTTTATTTAAAACATGTTTTATAAAATTAAAAACACCAGCGGGCCACCGCTGGCCCGCGCCGGGTATAAGGTGCTCACGTGACTAGCTACAACTAGCGGTATTAACCTGCCACCATAACGGGATTGTTGTGCGGGCACGTTTCACCACTACGACCTCACTTTTGTCACTTGCATCATATACATAACGCCACATTTAATTTTTATCATACAATAGTTTCTAAACTGTATAGCTATTTTATTGTGGTATCGAGCTGTAGTAAATGAAATGAAACTAATGTAAATACTGCCGAAGGATGTGTGATGTATACGTTAATATAAATCAACGATGACATAGAAAAAAAAACTGAAATAGGCCCACTGTAAAACTCAACTCACAGTTGAGTTCAAGAGTTAGCCCATTGCCGAATAAAAAAAAATAGGTATTTGGGTTTAAAATTATACCACATTATAATGTATATGGTAAGTATTGTAGCAAATAGAAGTTATCACCATGTGAACTGGTAAACAGCAATTTAAATAAAATTTTAGAAAATCACAAGACATTATGTTATAGTACGTACAGGGCAATACCACATATTTACCTGTTTGAGCGCCTCGTCCCTCTCGCGCGCCTCCAGGCACGCCCTCCTGCGCTCGTCCTCGCTGTCCTCCTCGCAATCTGAGCCGCTGCTCTCCGAGGAGGAGTCGCCCTGGTGCCCGCCCTCGCCCGGCGGCGGCGGCGTGAAGCACTTTAGGGGTTTCGGTCCGGCTGCACACGTATAGCTTGTTGACCTCACAATGAACTAAAAGGTATCGACCGCATAAAAAAATCGACGGTCGAATTTATGGGAACGATATGGTATGTTGTACTTTATGTAGTGCTCACGAGAGTTATGAGTATTCTGGGTGAACACGCTTAACCACCCACGGCGTCCGTGTCGCTAAATATTTGTCAGTGGAAATCGATAAAAAAAAAATTCCAAAGCCGTACTTGTGCAGTTCTTTACCACTGGCCGCTTAATGACGCCTGAACTTTCCGCGAAGCCGCCTTCTTTGCACGTCAGATACGACGATTCGCATCCTAGATCGGCGTAGCGGCGACTAGTCCCACGGGTGTATAGTTCAGAACACGTGTGGCTCTCACACGTTGGGACTGTCGGGACAGAGCGATGCCGTTACAGCGACAGACTGCCGTCCCGTGTGGTAGCTAGCCGGGCGGGCTGAGGCGTCGCGCCAGCAGCCAACACTCGCCTTGCGCGTCGTCGTGCCTGTGCCGCTGCTCCTCCATCTGGCGGAAGACGCTGATCATCCGGCTGGCGGTGTGGCGGTCGGCCGCGAGCGCCGCGTCCGCCGCGCCGCCGCCGCCGCCGCCGCGCGCCACGCTCGGCTCGTGGTACACCTCCGGCGACGGGGACTTGGCGCGCTGCAACCACACCCGCACACCCACACACACACAATTTATATATATATTGCATTAATGCAGAACAAGTCTTGTAAGCGTTTGCGGGTAGACAAAACAAATAATGAACACAGTCGACCTTCAGAGAAAATAACAGCGGGCGAATGAAACAAAATGCGTATACAATGGAACGATCATGAAAATTAAACAAGTTAAAATATTACAAATCAAAAAACTTTAAATATGAATAAATGGGAGATGAAAAGAGAAGGATTCTAATGTGCACCCGAAATATGCAATATACACTACAAAGTAATAATATATGTATTTAAAATATATGCGTATTAATTATAAAGGATTTTTAACTACATAGTATATATATATATATATATATATTTTAAGACTATATCTAAATTGTACATATCACGGTCGACTCGAATTAGTT
>DWQX01007250.1:0-10342 GCA_018245475.1 Pharmacophagus antenor | reverse complement strand
GGCGAACTCTGAGTTTACAGTCCTTTCGAATAAGAACATAGGCATCAAAACATGGTCACAGATAAAATGAAACACAAACTTCAATTATCTCCTTCTTTTTGTCATTTGGAAACGCCTTAAATTCCACTTTAAACTGAAACATAGTAATACATCATTACTTATATTTACTTACATGTTTCAAAACATAGTGTTAGAAGTGATGTCCTCTGAAGTCTTTATCTAGTGTTATCGATAAATTTCCGCGCAAAGGTGAAGATCGTAGTACTGTAAACCACTGAGATACAAACCGTTCCACGTTCCGAGAATGATTTAAATCCTTGTTTTCTATCTTGTTATGATTGTAATGATTCTGTGGTGGTTTTATTATTATTATTCTCACATTTGCCCAATAATTGATATTTCGCCAATAAATTAAACGCATTGCGCATTCTGTATAGGTAATGTTTTTATTTTTCGTCGTGTATTACATAATCTATTAATTATTTATTATCATAATGAACATCTTCATAAAAAAAACTGTACGAAACACTACCACGTGTATATAATTACTGTTATTTCTTAGTAAAACAATAAAAAGTAATTTATTTTATCAAGAGTTAGTTAACCCTTAGAGTGCCACAGCGATTTTAAGCCAGTCCCCTGCAGGCCACGCGCGCCTCTCAAAAGCACCAGTCTTATTGAACCAATGTTTCTTATCACTGTAGGTCTACTTAGAATGAGATGCCTAGAGGGTTTCATTCAACATGTTTTGTTGAGCATTCACTCGAGCCTATTATTTTTCTTTACCGTTCTTTACTACATAAAAATACATTCGGGGGTGTTTTCCTATTACAACAAAGTGGGTTGTTGCAGTTTTTGGTTCCGTGCAAATAAAAACTTTCTTTAGGCCAAAGCGACAAAATGTCATTGTGAAAGTGAGGAAGCGACAAACTGTAGGACGCATAACATCTTCTGGAGATATGTCCGATGTCTTGCTGTAGAGCGCGTAACATCTGAAGATTTAACGTGTAATGGCGAAACGCGTTGAGGTTGTAATTTAGTCCCAATATATGCTATAAAAAAAAACAGAAATAAGTATATTAATCTTTTTTTATTAAATCATGGAGTTCCAGAAAGTTACGCTTTGATCATAAATCACAACTATTATGTCTTTTATTTATTCATTATATTAAATTAAGTAAATTTTAATTGTCTACTCCACACTAATTGGTTTTCTGTATCAGAAATAAAGTAATCGTGGTTATTAATATAACTTAGTAATTGACAAAGTATTTTAGGACATATATTTATTATTTGTTCCATAAGTAAATTTATGATATAAACTATTAGAGTACATAAATATTGTATTAGTGTATAACATACATTTTACACTAAATATTTTTAAATGTTTATTGAATTGGTCATTTCTATTATAACTAAAACATAAATAAGTTTTAAGATAGAATGAAGACTGCCGTCCTTACGTATAATAAAGATTTCTTTGTAACCGCAACTGAGGTTTCTATAGGTAAAAATAACTTTGTGTAGTCTTTTAATCATAATTAATTCGACGTTGTCTTGTATTATAGAAGCCTTTCACATCCCGTAAACGAAGATGCAGATAAATCTAAATGAATAAAATTATTACAAAAGGCTTATAAAGTAATGTGTTATATTAGTATAATATATGTTATTACTGACGTGGATTTTTTTTGGGAAATTTTACCTACATAAAATTTTTGCAATTGATGTTTCTTAAATTATTTTGTTTAATAATTACTTATATCTCTATACCGGAAACTAGTCTTTTTTAAAGACTGTTTCTCACTTGTGTAAAATTCTTTCCCTGGCTAGGTAGATTATTCTAAAATATTTTGAAATTGTTTCAAATTTTCTTAATTAATGGGACATTAAGTTGACTAATTTAGAACTAAGAATATACGGATATAAAGAGCCGCCGCTCGCTCGTCCATTCGTTTGACGTCGGGTTGTCTATCCCGTAACATCGCCTAACGATACAAGATAACACAAAATCTCTTGGAGTTAAATAGTATTACCGATAATTAAAGTTTTATTATAAAAAATACTCTATAAATAGAATGAAAGCTTTTTTTTATTATCGGTTATTTGCTATCACTTGATCCCAATTTCACCTCATGTTAAGTGCTAATGAGGCCGTGGAGAAGCGTGTCCGCCCAGAACACTTCTGGCTTTCACGTGTATGACTGCCGGAACATAGTACTTAGAAATTGACATTGAGGGTAGGGGTAGTTAAACAGGCTGGTTTGCAAAATCCAACCACCATCCATACTTCACTACACCTGTGGCTCTAAAATCGAACCCGGGACCTGCGCGTTACAAGCGGATAAACCACTGCGCCATAGAGGCTTTTCAAGCTTTCATAATTTTTTCGTCCGAAAGTTAAGTCCGAAGCGAATTATTTGGCGTTAAATACAAATTTTCAAATTTAACGGTATCAAATTATCTATTAATCACGTTTGTCATGTCTTCAAATGATGTCTGCGACTGCTCTATTTAGGGCCTCATTTTTTTCAAACTTCCCGATTATGCTGTGGGTAAAAGCTATCACTTATCATCAAGAACATGTATACACTCATGTATATTCCACTTCCGCCGTATTTGAAATTATTTACTAAACACGGGATCACTTTGTCATGATGATGATACTTAGATTAGATCAAGGACATGCCAACTCTGATCACAACAATTGATAATTTCTTTGTGTTGTAACATGTAACTTAAATATGTACATACATTTCCGTCGTACGCCTTTACTTATTACCATAATATACTAATGTTTCTTATTTTTAGACCAGTGTTAGATAACTTGAGATTCGAGAAAAAAAATTGTTAACCACATAATTTTAATTGTATGTATGCTTAAGGTAGTCCAAAATAGAAAAATTATAGATGATGATGACGAGTGTGCGGAGCATAGATGGCAAATATGTTCGAGAAGTCTCGTTTTATTCAGTAACAGCACCTGCTATGCCGTAAAGCGAAAAATATACACATATTATTTTTGTTCTTAATTTAAACTCAAAGATAAACATTACTACGTAAAAAATAATAAAAAATATCACTTTGTTTTGACGTCCTCGCATAATAATTAAAACTGACTTTTCGGTTTTCCGCCAATGGAGACTCATAAGGTTAATTATTTTTGCACTTATAAATTGTTCCTTATTTTTTTTACATTTATGTTTAAACAGTGTGAGCTTATTACAACAGCACCGCCAAAAAGTATTATCTCGACATCATTACGTGGCGCTATTCTTAATTAAAAAACACTTTTCCAACTAATCGAATCAACGTTAAGCTGAAATAAAAAAAAGTTTTACAATGAGTACATTTTGTCTTTGAGGTTATATTTTTTCTACATTTTTCATGATGATTTTTGAGTAATAGGCTACCAATGAACTTCGTCCTCTTATTAAAATTATATATACACTAATATTATAAAGACATTTTTTTATCGTCTACAAATGTTCTGGGTGCAATTCTATGAGAAAATAATAATTTATCTATGCGGATATGAAATATGTCTTAGAAAACCGAAGCCTGACATGATGTTTCTTGTCGCGAAATTAGATCACGATGTTGACTCGAGATAAGATATTGATAGTTTTCCATTATTTTTATTTTGTTGAAAATTTAGGTCCTCTTGGGTTGTTAAATAATCTCGTAATAACATAATTATTTGTTTGATATTTTTATCATTTTTTATTTATTTTTCACCAAATATGAGAATATCTAAAGAAAAACACAACATTGCGGCCGGAATCAAAAATACGGGTGTATAGCAATGTGGAGTTAGTACAGATCTACTCCGAAAATTAAATATTGTACTCTTAACATATCACGTCATAATGTTGTAAGTACATGAATATAAATAGTAATTTATAAGAGATATTGCAATTTCCATAGAAGGTCATGTTTCAACTACTTTAAGGTTGCTGTGTAATGAGTTTTAAACGTTGTGAAAATGTCGCATGTTCACCTTTTTTTATCGATTACCGGCTAACACTTGACCTCGATGTTAAGAGACAATGATGCCGTAGACGGTGAAACGCGTTCGCCAAGAATACTTTTTGCTCACATATAATGCTGCCGGAACACAGCAATGTGCCTAATTTTAATGAATAGTTAGCATGATACAAGGACATCGTTTGTGTTTATTTAAGGCTGGCAAGTTACTCGTGAATCTTATTACACTGTGTGTGTTCCTTCTTTTTTCCTACTATCCTTACTATATTCACTGCTTGTAATTTTTTATCAATTAAAAGGTAACACTTGTCCCCGACTTCACCTAATGATAAGTTACAATGAGGCCTTTAATGGTAAGGCGTGTTGGCCCAGATTACTTCTGGCTCTCACATGTATGACTTTTGGAAATGTTATAGCGGCAGATTGACGTTAAGAGTGGTAGCTAGTTAGCCAGGCTGGAAATACACTACTACCCACCAGACTACTACTCAAGCTAGACGGGTATCGAACTCGGGACTTCGGGCGTTACGAGGCAAAAGGTAAACCAATGCGTCACTGAGGTAGTCAAAGAAAATTGAAAAATGTTATTTAAATTTAATAATTGCTTCAAACTGATTACGTCAAAAAACGACTAGGCCTGAGTGATTTTTTTCATACATTTTTCTTCTTGCAAGAAATAATAAATTGTTTTTTTTTCGTATTACATAAAATAACTCTATTATTAATTAATTCTCTTGCCTAATAAACTAACTTCAGATTGATTAATGTGTTGATACTCTTTTCGGGATAAATACATTGTACTTGAATAGTTTGTAGTGAATGTAATGTAATGTACAATATGGATTTACATATTTTTAACGCAACAATTTTTTTTAATTATGTATGGTTGTAAGAACATTGTAACATAAATTAGAAAAAAAACAGATGTTTTTCGTATCGACATGTTGGTTTTGTAACATGTGATAATAACGTTATCACGAGGTAATATTTACAGCTGTTTATGTAACAGTTTTTTTTTTATTGACGGTGTAATTATATTCAACAAGGGAACCTAAGTCTGAATCTTTGTCTATATCAATACACATGCAAGAGATTAACACTAATGCAGCAAAACTTATTAAATCCTACTATTATTTATAAATAATCCAATACCCACCAGTTATAATAAAAGTGACTATTGTAGAGAATTTCTATCGTAATCTTAATATAATTATTTTTATAAAATATGGTATATTTAAAAGCAATATTTCTTTCTTATTTAATACTTAATCCGAGTTACTGTTTACTGCATGTTGTTTGTGGTTTTCGTGTTAATTATCTTTAAACTAGTTTATCCATGTAACATAAACCTAATTATATCTAAAATAGAGGTACCTGATTTGTAAGAAACCTAATGCGGAAGGTCACGGTCCCGGTTGGTAGGGATTCAAAGGTATCAGAATTAGAATTAATATTCATCATTATTATTAGAAATACGAACCAAGGATCTGCAACCTAAAAGCTTTAAGCACTCGTCACTTACAAAAGGCCAAATATCAAAATATATTTAAATTTTGAATCTTTTAAAAATATATCATCTTTGTAACCGGTTAAATTTTATGTATTTTATTTAGTTTTTATAAAAAAAAATGCATAGAGTACAAAAAAAGGATAATTTTGCATGATCTCATTACTTTACAATGATCCTGTTAACGATCTCATAATATCGACTTTAATAAAAAAAACAACAATGTGTAATTTACAATGCAAATTTTCAAAGTAAGTTTTTCTTCATTATCCGTACAATGTAATAACATTTTTAAGAAAAATATTTAAGTATTATATCTGTGTTTGATGGTATTACTTAGATATTATAACGAGTGGATTTGTAATAAACATTAATCTTTGTTCTCTGCTTCTGCAAAAAAAACAATTTAGTGAAGCCATTCTCAACATTATTTTTATAAGGGCTTTGTTACCCTTATAAAAAAATGTTACTTGTTAGTAATTGTTAAGCGGTCCACGAAAAAAAAATATATAATAAAGTAACACTGGTGGACCAACCACAAAACCCCGGTGGAACGCATGCCGCCTCGGGTTGAGTACAAGTGGATGTCCGCCACTAGTTGAAGAGTCATGTATGTAAATAAGAAATAGAAATGGTTCTAGAAATGAACCCTCAAGCCATAGCTTTCTTAATAAAATATCGTTGACAAATCAAATAGCTGTCCACGTGATTCCATTTTATCCTCCCAGGATTAAAAAAAATTCTCTAGCATTTCGATATCTGCATCTTTTATTAACCGATGGCCACTGCAACCGTATTGGTTACTGTCCAACAAAATATGTCTGACAAAATATTTCTTAAATTGATTAAGGATTAACTTCTCAAACACATCGAAATATAAGTAGTAGTGAATTTGGTCTAAAATTGTAACCATATTATGAACAAACCTATTAAAATAAAAGAGTTATTTGTTACTAATTTTGATACTATTAACATCTACCTTACTGTGTAGCTACCTTAGGAACAACTAATTAAAATAACCTTATAAATAAAAGAATAAACAAAATTATTTCATCACGGTTATTTTGCTATTATTTTATTTTATTGATGCATTACATAATGAGACTAAAAATATGCAATTAGCGCCTACGAACATGACTGGTATGGTTTAAAGTCTAGAAATCGCAATTTAGATATGGTAAAAAACATAAATATAAATAAAACAATACCATGTCAAATACGTTTTTAATAAATTATACCCACATAAAAGAACATAACTCATAATTCAGTTGACATTGATTTACGATAAATAACTAATATGAATAATTTATACAAAAGAAAAACAATGTCATTGTCATTCATTTAATTAACAAATTATTTACTTCATATACTTTGTCCACTGAATTAAATGAGATATTCAATTCATATTTTCTTGTTTCCTAATGAATGTGTGAAATTATTTTACAATTTATAATATTGTAGGTTCTCAACAGTGATGCAGTAGACATTGTTCTCTATAAATGAACATTGTTTTTACATATTCTCATAATTATTTTTAAGCAGAAATAACATAGATAAAATTATTATTCATTAATTGGGTCTGTTAAAAAAAAAAAATTAATTATTACATGTGACTTAATTTCAGAGTTGCATAAAACTACATTCCATATAATTGGTTTTGTTGTTTGAATAGGCTAGCATAAATACCAAAATACTATATACATTCATAATTTATGACAAATGTTATAATAAAATTGCAAACACCTTGTTAAATCAAATCAACACTTGTACATTTTCAATAAATTAATACAAAACTATAATGACATCGTAAAATCCAAATAAAAAGTAAGAAATAAATAAAATTTCAGTTCCTCTACACTCTGACTCACCCAATTTTCCCAGAACCATGCATGAATATTGCACACAACTATTTTAATAAACAACATTTTCAGTGATCAACCTTAAATAAATTACAAGATCGCCTAAATACATTTAAATTAGGCGCAGTGTCTTTATTTAACAATATAAATAGTTTTATATCAAATATAATTGTTGCAGAATATTAAGCTCTCTTAAATCATAGTTTGGTAATGCTTTCATTAAAAATCAGAATGTTCATAATATTGAAGTCCTACACCAAATGCATCAGTATTAAAATATTTATTAAATTTTTCAAAGTTTTCTATCATATGTTCTCCTCCTTTGTTCATCTATTCGAACAAGATAATATGTTCCCGGGAATAAATTGTCTATTGAACCAGACGGCTCATAAGGGGCTGTGTGATAGTTCTTTGTTCTTATATCCATAATATCAGAGAAGACACTGGGCTGCACACACTGCCTTTTGTCTAACATAGATACAGTATTGTGTAATGAGTTGATCAAGCGCTCCAACTTTGACCCAGCACTCATATCTTTACATATATTTATAGAATACATTGTAGAAGCAAGGCCTGAACCATATGAAAATAATGCAAACTTTTTACCAATCAATTGATCAGGAGATTTACTAATTAAATACGACACTAGACCACCATACAATGATGGTGTGTACATATTTCCAACATTTCTAGCTATATGCAAAGATGGTTTAGTTTTTTCATTAAACAAACTTTGACTGTAAGTCATAAAAGCTTTTTCTAAATCTCTATCAAAATATGTCTCTTCTCTTTTGTGGTTATTGAATTGAGAGAGCCCTGGGAATTGGGTCTCACGTTCACTAAGTGAAGCATTAAGGAAATCATTAAAACACACCCTACCTAATGATTTTTGAACTAATTTACAATAAGGAGAGTGGAAGAGCATTCCATCTAAACTTAAAAGACCTTTAAAATTGGGGTCAACTTTTCTCATTTTCTTACAGAACAGATTATAACAATTATCTAAAGCACTCAGATAACATTTAATGGACAATTTCCCATCAACATAAGGAAATTCAGAGGCCAGATCAGGCTTATAAAAATCATAAGCATGAGTCATATAAGATGCACGGACTCCACAATCAAATACTAAAGGAGCATCGGGCCCAATTAACATAGCTACAGCACCTGCTCCTCCAGTGGGTCTTGCTGCACCCTTCCCATACACAGCAATATCTCCAGCCACCACAATGGCTTTCCTCCCATCCCATGATGATGACTCTACCCAATTGATTGAATTAAATAGAGCTGCTGTACCTCCATAACAAGCATTTGTGGAATCAATTCCTTCTACATCTGTGGCCCCTTCTTTAGCAAATAGTGTCATCAAGAAAGTCTTTACACTTTTACTTTTATCAATAATGGTTTCAGTACCAACCTCAAGTCTTCCAATATCATGCAAATTAATGTTATTTTTTTCAATAAGTCTATGAAGAACAGTTAGACAAATAGAATTAATATCTTCTCTGTCAGAGCAAAATCCCATTTTGCTCTGGCCAAGGCCTACTGTATATTTACCAGAACTGACATCGTCAAATTTCTCTAAATCCACTTGATCGACGTATTGTGAAGGAAAGTATAATTCCATGGCAAGAATGCCCACATTTTCTACTTTTCCAGCCATTATTTAATAATTAAAACTTTCACGATATTTTTTGTAACTTATTATTTTAGAGAACAGTGCTGAGCGACGTCTTTACCATTCGACGAATTGCACAGACTGGTAGCTTCACTCACTATCCCGCCCGCTACTCGTCTGCCTGCTGTCAACGTCAGACCCTCACATTACCGAAGTGTAAACGAGTCATACCATTGACCTACAACGGTACCATTAACCAACTTTCTTTTAATCTTACGCAAATGACCGATAACAGTAATTAGATAGTGAAATAATCTTTTCAAATGCAAGACTGATTATAAACTTTCGATGAAAATGTCCAGAGCTTTATAAATACTTTTTTATGGTACGAAAAATTGAATTATCACATACATTTGTCATATTTCCTCAACGTCAAATGTGATATCTCAATTTATTGTGTCGTGATTATTTTTGAGGTTATGTACAGCGTCAAATTTCGTCAAAAACTTATATTATCAATGCCTACGTCAACAAACTTCGTTCTGTAACATATAAATTGTCATAATATAATATATGTACAAACTTTTTAAATATTATTCAAAGGAGAAAAGGCATCATTCCAAAAAGTTTAAACATAATTTCAAATTTCGGTGAATTTTATAACAAAATTTTAGCCTGAAATGAATTGTAGGTATTTAAAATTCTCATACCGTCCCATCAACTTTCACTTGGTTAACGGTAATCAATGAACCGAATTTGTCCCAATTTTATATAGCGAACGTTTTACCCCGGTTGGGCAATGTTTTGATACACAAAAGTGAATTATTAATTCGTTTATTTCCATTGGTCTGATGTAAGACAAAAAGCTTTCTTTGTTAAAATTTTAATCGATGGAAAGCAAAAAAATTTTGTTACCACAGTTTTAGTTGAAATGTTACATTTTTAGTATGTACTATAAATGAAAAACAATCATAAGTTTACATATTGTGTGTACATAAATAGCTGATGTACATTTTATCGCACATGTTAATAATCGTCTGGTTATTGGTCTTAAGGAATTAAAAACAAATTTTAATGCCGCTGCATTCATATATTTTTGTATAAAATTAAATAAATGTGACTGGGTATGTGAAATTGTTTAAACTTATTTATTTGTTTATCCATACTTATATTAGTACAGGGAGGACTTAATGCCTAAAAGGCATCCTCTACCAGTCATCCGGTATCTAAGAGGAAAGAATAATTACGTGCAGGGCAGATATGAATTAAAGATACTATTATATTAATACAAATATGATGACACAGTAATATACTACAAAATAGTAAATTAAATGATATAAATATTGTATACATCAATGAATATATATATAT
>DWQX01007249.1:0-10343 GCA_018245475.1 Pharmacophagus antenor | reverse complement strand
CAGGAAAGGGTTAATGTAAGCAAATTAATTTACATTTTAACAGGTAACACTTTACCATATACTAAAGCTATTTCAATCACCGGTTAGTGAAAGCACACCGCCAACTATTGGTCGAGCTTTGGTCAGTGAATCATATGAGGAGATAGTCTTTCAAGAGCCAACTCAACTCATGCAGCACATGTTGAACAGTGTAAAACCCATCACCAATGGACCATGGGCCCATGATACAAACTGTGAGTATAGTCTAAACATAAAACTATAGGAATGCCATGTCTGTACATAGAATATCTTTTAGATATACCTTCTATAATGGTCACTATGATTAGTAGAGACAAAGATTTTTAATTATATATATAGCTGTTTGCATGCTGTTGAATCATGTAAACGCTACTACAAAATTTAAACAAGAGACAGAGGAGTAGGGGAACCTTAAAACTTAAATATATGTCTACACAATAAAACATCTGCAGTCATCAAACTTTTACCTCAAGGAACAGTTAACCCTAAGTATGGTGGACCACTAATACATTCTTTAATGTGTTAAATGTTTTATAAAAAAAAATTGTGTTGTAAGGACATCTAAAATGTACCTAAAAAGTTTTTAAAACTTAAAATATTGTTATGAATTGAATTGCTTCAATGCATTTTAAAACATGACTTGATGAGTGAGTATATTCCACATCTTACTGTAGACCAGTGGAATTTTGTGACGGTCCACTACATCGGTGACTACTAACTATACTTTTTTTTTTCTATCTCTTTATCTAACTGTATTAGTATTAACTATTGGTCAACTATAGACAATTTTTTTTATTACCATTAATACTATAATTAGCATAGACCAATTACAGTATTAATTGATTATATTATTATAGTATCAATATAAATTATTATAGTATTAATTTTAGATAGATAAAACACTTTATTGCTCATGTAAAAGTAGCTCCAATCAATTGACTAATACTATATTTATATCTTTAATGATAATGATAATTTTAGTGTACGTTATGTTTTAAGTATGATATGCAGGGCTTCACAGCTTGTATGCAGTATAGCTTTTGATCAGATGAATTTTATTATTGAATTAAGTGACAAGGAAGTTTCACTAGGTTCAATTTGTTTCATAGTTGAAGAAAAAAAGGAGAAAACATTGGAAAGGATAATAGCAGCACAGGCAAAAGTGAGGAATGAAATTTCAGACCTGAAGGAAAAACTGCACCTGGCTAAGGAGACCATTAATAAATTTAAGGAAGAGATCGCAAAGGTCCAGAATAATCCGCCTAGTAGTATCCTAACTGCTGTACAATGAGATGATAGAAAATGTATTATAGAATTAATTTCAATTTTATCAATTACTCATTAATAGTCTGTAGTTCATGATATAAGTAATAGAACTTTCCATTACCAGTATTGACTCATTTCTTTCTCTTTAAATGCAAAGGCCTAAACTCACAATCTCTTGTGGAGTAGTCTTTTATTTATTTGTGCCAGTGAACAATGCAACTTTTATCGACGATAACTGACAAGAAACTCGGTAGAGATTTGTTTCTTATTTGATTTTTTGTTCCTCAAGTGAAAATGAGGTCAAGTCTCGGTCCATTGCCTTTAAAAATAAACTGTTAAATTACTTTATAGATTGACTATGTAGTATGGTATGGTGAGTTAAGGCATTTTAAATTAATACTTTAACTTTATCTTTGTCATCGATTCTCGATTACCATACAAGTAGTCAAGAAAAGAATTGTTTTAATGTTAATTCTATAATAATAAATAATAAGTTTCATTTCCAACCCTTTTTTTTATTAATCATATTTGTTAGGAAAATTAATATTATCTAATGTTAAGTAAGAAAGGAAAAGTAATTAATCTATGAGTTGAGACTGTTTGTGGCTGCGGCGTGCAGTCTATATTCAAGCTTTGTAAATAATTTTTAACTTATGTGATAAGATAATAAATAAATAATAAAAGTTTATCTAGACTAGCACGTTTTTTTTTCTTTTCACTAAAGATTTAAAAATAAAAGAGATGAAATAATATTTAAGCAGAGATTAATTAATTTTAAAATATACTTTTAAAAGCCAATGTTCGAGTATAATCTGTGATTTTTGTTTTTATATAATACTCGTCCAGACGATTACAATAAGTAATATATTGATAAGCATCTTGTCACAGTACCGGATTGCGTTAATCTTAGTTAATTCACTAAATATAGCTGAACAGAATACAGTTTTGGGTCGTTGGTCATACGTTATATATTTGTTCGGTGGCACAAATTTAAGCTTTGATAGTACCTAGCTAAGTGGCTTCCGACAAAATAGACCATTCATGGTATTGGGCGGAACTTCGATAGATGATTTGCTTTGGGGGCCAGATGGGGCTATTTGCGGTTCCTACCCCCCTAAAACCCGTTAGTGCGATTACAAAGAGCTATATCTCTATCGGAATGCACCGGTGTCTCAATGCACTATGGCAGCCGTACGTACATGCGTGCGCTTGCGTGTCCGTTATTATGCTTGTCAGTGTTTGTGTGTGAAAATCTCTATACATTACACGTATATGTTAGTGTTTTTATGATTACGTTAGTTGCACGTAATTAAGGAATCATTTGATTTGAAAATTTTAGTTCCCGTATTATGTAGTTCCGTAAGCAATGGTATTATTTTTGCTTAATTAACATTGCATGTACGTTGATAGGTAGGTATGTAGGTGCTAGGTAATTTCAGGTGTCTAATTGTGAAGTAGGTCGTGCAAAGAGTGCAGCCCCAGTTTGGAATATTATGAAATAGCGTGTGAGACGGTCCGATAGCGTAGCCGACACGACTTTCCGTCCAATGCAATATTGAATGTAAAAATAATTAATTTAATACCTTATATATCTGACCTCAAAAAAATAGTCTCGCATACTATGCAAATTGCTGGGACGATTTTAATTTTTACTTTGAAAATTTATTAATATGTGTATAGAAAATATGTTTCCAAAAATCAGACTTATCTATATTATTTATCTTCCAGAGAAAATAGATAACTTTTATTTTGGAAACGTTATTGGGGTTTCGCATAATATTAAAACTCCATTAAACTGTGAATAATTTCAATTCAATTTTATAAATTTTATATGTAACTGTTTAACAAAAAAGTTTTGGGACCAATAATCAAAGTTTCATATAAAATCTACCTCGTTTAAATGTAGTTAAAAGATATGAAATAAGTTTTATTTAACTAAGGTCACGTATTAAACATTTTTCAAATGCGATAGTAGCTCTTAAAATGTACCATGAAATACGACAAACTAACTTAAAAAATATCGGTCTACTTATGCGCATCGGGCACTTTTCAATGATGACATTAGAAATGCCTTTAATTGGGTGTCGTATAGAGACAAATATGCAAAGCCAGATGTCATAAACGTGCCTTATCAATATGGGCCAGTTTTTCTTATAACATGTTTAGGCGTTTGCAATTTTTGAAAGCTACTGAAGAATACCGTCTAAGATTTTTTTTAAGCATAGTTGACTTATATATATTAATACTATCGCCTAGTTTTTAAACCCACACAAGAAAGGCGTAATTCGACACGTTCTAAATCGTTTGACAGCCTCTGTTGTGCATTGCTTTCGCGCCTCCTTTGTAACGCGGATGGCATATATATGAGAGCCAGAGTATTCAAGGCGATTGGTAGTCGTCGGTGGTTAAGTGTTCAGCATCGATGGCCGTCACTTAACTACATGTGAAACTGTGCTCAAGTATTATCGGATTAAAAAAGTATATTCGAAATTAAACTGCCTTAAATAGGAGAAGCTGTTTGGCGTAAAAACAGAGCCGAAAATGTAAATAATACTTGGTGCATTGTTTGGCACATTTCGGAAGCTATAGCGACCCTTACGACTGCGTCATTCACCATTCCTACGGTCACGGATCGCGCGAACTACAACACCTGTTGACTAATCACGCCAAGGTCAAGACTTTGATAAGTCTTTATTACGCACCATTCGCTCTTTCCCACGAAGTCCTGCTGTTTATTTTTTCAATACATAAATTTTAAATAAAAATACGGCAAGATGTCGCCTTGTACTACGCAGGTCTCGGGAGCTATTCTGTGGCTATAACAGTAGTGGAGTCTGGATGGTGAGGGTTTCTTCACACCCATCAGATTCTCCGCTGACCACCCTAAATGTCAATGATACACTAACATCTGTTGGGGTAGTCATAGATGTTAAAGCCAGAATATTCTAGGCGAGCACCTTTCACCATAGACGGTCTCATCGTAAAAAAAGATAATACAGTGCTCAAATACGTATTTAAAATGCAGTACTAAAAGTATTTGAAAACAACAAAAAGTCTTTGTTATGTTGAACAGTGATACAATTTGTGTTGACAAACCTTTTTAGTTTTACCCACGAGGACGTCATACCCGGTACTGGAACACTGACAATTTATTCTATTCCCATGCGGATGACAATGAAATGATCATAAAAAAACAAATCACTTTAATTAAAGAGAACACAACACACGAAAACTTTGAGCAATAGAATATATCTTTATCATTTTAACACTTAAATCTCTTTAACAATTATATAACCACACGTCCGTGTAGTCGTCGACAGTAGTTGGAGCCGTCTCCGTTCTATTAGTCTACGTACTGAGGTACGGCCTTAAGCTAGAACCAACAATTCTCCTTTTTCATCCGATCCCTGTGCCGTCCTTTCATGTCTAGGTTTTGAAAAATCTCTGAAAGCTTGTTAATTTTTTGCGCAGGACTACGCGGCAATTCCTGCAACTTAAATTTCTTGCCGTCGTCTAAACTTATGGCAATTTTCTCTCTCTCCCTCATGCACAACAGTTTTCCCGTCTCTGGCATCGAGCTGAGCTTAGCGATGTGCATCGCTGCTCTCTTAAACCTCGACTTCGGCGATATCTTTGACAGGTCTTTCTGATCGCCAGAATCGAGTGTATCGCCCGGTATGTTTTCTTTCTTCGCTGCATTCAAAAAAATCGGTTCCAGCACGTCGTAAGTGTTCTCCCTTAAAAGACGGCGTTGTCTTCTATCCAAACAATCGGTCGATTCCTTTCTTTTTAGTCCGTGAATACTTAACGGAGTCAAAGGTTTCAATACATCTTGAAGCTTCAACGTTTGATTTTCAATAGTGTCTTCGCTATTTATATCGAAGACGAGCACTTTGGCCTTCGACTGCGGCCTCTGTCCTATGGCTGGTAGGGGACGGAATGGCGGTATCGTGTTTTTCACCGGTAGATCACTTTGTAGCATTCTGTTTTGGGTCGTCCTGTTGTTCCTCGATTTCTGTTTTCGCGGCGCATAGATGGTGGTGAGGGCGCGCGCTTTCTGCGACTCGAGGGACGTGAGTGGACCGGGCGGCATGGGGCGGGCGGAGGCGCGCGAGCCCGCGCCGCGGTAGCGAGTGACCTTGGGCGGCGTGGTCACCCCTTCTCCCCGCCCGATGTAATCGTACAGCTCACGCGCGGCTATGGACAGCTGGACACACCGTATCGACTGTTGACCACGTGACGGTAGATGTTATCACATCGCTGAATCCTTCAAAATGACAGATACATTAATCACATTGTTTTTTCTTCGGAAAATATTCATTGGCCAGTAAAAGTTAAGTTTATAACCATGTAGTTTAAAAATAATTATCTGAATGTTTTCATAAAGAGACCATGTAGTACAATTTGTGTTTTTAAATAACAATCGATTTACATACTAAAAAGAAATGCAATAATGTTTAATTGGACACTAGGTCTTATGCGAATGACAACGAAAATAAGAAATAAGAATTATGGCTTTACAGGGTTCAGACATTTGGTTTTCCTTAGAAGAAAAATGTTATAACATTAAACAACTTGTAATAATACAAAATAGTATTTTCTTTATTATCAATAAGGATGTTACTAGAATATCCAGTATGATACCTTTCAATTATTAAAAAAAAGTCTATTTTTTTTTATAATTGAACTAAAAATAATGAATACGTCAAAGCAGATTGTATCAAAGTAACTAATAGAGTAGTCGAATGCAATTAAAAATATTACTATTTTTATGTATGCAATGACTAAGTCAATGAAACGTTGGTGAAATAAATGGTGGTTTGGTACATAGGATATATTTTTAGAATGTTGGTATGGTATATGACACATTATGGTAAGTGAAGCCGCAGACGGTGAAGCGTGCTCGCCCAGAATACTGCGGCTCTCACATACATATATAGCTGACGGAATACTGCAATGTTGTCATATTAGTACATTGTGTTAGCTAGCTAGATAAATTCGAAGAAATAGAGTCACCCTCATTACTTCACTGGTCATGTGAAACCGGTATCAAATGAACCTCCGATTTACAAGTGATAGGAAGATATAGTTAGATGTTCTAACTTGTTTACTGGACAAGCTAGAACAACTAACTATATCTTCCTTTCGTGATGACAATAAAAAAAAAGCTGAATAACAGTAAAACTGTATAAAAAAGAAGTGCTCACGAATCTTGTTATGCGAGGTATATCCCATAAGGATCCTAATTACTCAGTGAATCGATAGAAATGGCCTTCGTCCTGAAGTTATTTACGACCGGAGCGTGTCACAAATAACTTCGTGTGAACACACAATAGGTGATATATATAATCAACATTGAAAATAAAGTTTAAATCGCTGTGCTTAACGGAGACATTAGAAAACATTTCTATGTACATAAAATTAACACTAGATATACCGGACCCATCAATTTCACGTTACAGGTTTGAATGAAAAGTTCCGTATACCAATATGGGTTTGACTTTTTTATTTTTTTTTATACCGTCTCTGGCAACATTGTGCTGTACATATATAATATACATCTGGCAACATTGAAAAACGGAAAAAATAAGAATTACAATAAAGCACAAAATTATTACAGACTTTAAAAGAAAGCTACAAAAATGTGTCAGTAAATCTAGTGTTAAACTTTTTCAGACGAAACTGGTCGTGGAGCAGTGAACAAGCTATGAACGAGAGATTTGTAGATATCGTATGACCTCCGTAAAAATAAAATGTACATAAACTATTATGTGCTCTATATAATAATTTATGTACATTTACTGTGAACAATCAAAACAGGAAATAACTTAATACGACTATCTATTTAAGAACTATTTTTCTTCTTTTTTCTTAGTGGCTTGTCGCCACAGATTCTTGTAGAATTAAATTCAATTTATAATTTGAAAAGTTATTGTAACATTTGATGACATTGCCTGTTTTTAAATATTCTGAAATACGTTAGTCGATTACATATACATCAGTAGAAACGTCAGGGCGACAGTTTGCCGCTATTATTTGCCTATGGATTAAATACTCGTAACACGGTATCGAACAAAATATTATCAAAGTTAAATATAGGTAATAAATTGTAATACTTTTCAAATACAATATCAAACTCAACATTTCTTTATAAAATAACATATGTACAATCATTTTTAATTGCTAATCGTTTATTATTCTCAGAACTAAGAATTAACAAGAAACTGGGAGTTAGTAAGACAATGTATCTACGGCAGTGTGCGAAAGCGGTCCTGTAGTTTCGACCAATGGACAAAAAAATGGACACCATAGGGATTTAGTCGAAAAGAGTCCGGCTATTCCTACAAAAAAAAAGGGGCAGTATATTTTAATTCTTTATCATTTGTTTGCTTTGTAATGCACACCTGGCCTGGTTGCGGGGCTCGTGAACAGTAGAAGCTAGATGCTGACACGATCTGATCAATGTTGCTTATTAGCTACCATTCTCAATGACAATCAACCGCCATAACAGCATTGCTGTGTTCCAAACATATAAAAACCACAATACCTTTGAAAATGTACATATTAAATTGAGGTGAAAGCAATAACTAATTGTTGATGAAATAAAAATAAAAAAAAAACAATGCATTTTAAAGAAAATTCCATCAAACACAATAACATTACAAATATAACACATTTGTTATATTAAAATGCTGAATTTTAACATGATGAAAAACATTAATCATTACACCGTACTGTTATTAAAAAGTTTAATACGCCGACGTTTATTGATGAAATGACAATTGTCACGTGGACTACATTAGGGAAATCAATGTATAATTTGTAGAATAAGTATTTTGTAATTTATTGATTGTCCGTGAGCTTGACATATAAAAAAGGAGTAACTCGACTAGATGTACTTTTTTTAAATCTAGACCTTATTGTTTTTAGACGTTTAGTATGTTGATATACCTAGTCATAGTAATGTCTTTGAGTGACGGTTTCCTTTGCATGTTGGCTATCTAGAGATTGGCAGCGTTAATAGTGTGCAAGGATTACTATGGCAGAAAGAGTTATCACGTAACTTTGCTAGTAATTTAATTAAAAAAAATCGATGATAATTGAGCTATGAAATCATTTTTAAATATTAATTCGCTGCCAAATTTTTTTTTTTAAGTTTGATCTCGACAGTTAGGTAGTAAGATTTTATGACATTTTTAACAAGTTTCGGTACTTTTATTTGTTTTTTTAATTCTCTACCCGCTACCCCGGGCATGGTAGACCAGGGACCTGATTTTGTATACTTCATTTTTCTTATATTCGATTGTCTCACTGTAAGGTAAACTCTCTATCAAATAATTGTGATCAAATACGTAAATAAGAAGATGACAATTATATAATAACGGAAAATTGTTACTGTATACGATTAATAAGCACAGAAACTAAGCAATCACATATTTAAACTGAACAAAGTCTCTGATTCGTGTCAGGAGAAAATTTGTGTTTTAATACCGTGAAGAGTGTTCTTCCTGTGGGAAAGTTAAAAAAAAATACTCGCTATCCATCACAATAAAACCTTATACAATATTATTTGATAGTGCCACCCTTTTCAACTCCTTCGTGTTCACAAGGATACTGTAACAAATTTTTATAAAATCTTTTTAAAACCCGCCCATCGGTAATGCCTGAATAACTCCGTTGTAATAATTGTCACATCCGTATTGGTCACATTATAGTCGTTGTTTACGAACGCAATTCGGCCGTATTATATGGAAATAGTAGCACTTCTGATGTTTTACATTTAGAAACGAATAAAGGTCAGTCACCATTATAGTCTGTTAGTTGTATCTCTTCAGTATATCATTGCAGAGATTCTTATAAATTTTACATGAAAACAATAAGGATTTAGGCGTCGAACGGAGTTAACGACTGCCTAACCACGGGCGCATATTGGCAACAAGTGGACGGCGGTATGCGACAGTGTATAAACATTAATTTTATATAAATTTATCCTTCATTACCTATAAAATCGAACCCGTGTAAAATATCCGCTTTCACTTGTATTAATGTTTTTTTTTTATTACTCAATTGCAACTAGTATTGCAGAATTGCTTAAAAACGAAATACTTTTTTACTCATTAAAATCATAACAGTCCTTGCATAACGCAATCATTGTCATACACTGCTATCGTATATTATTTATTTAAAAAACATAATTTTTATTTTCTTTCCTTTTCTATGTGCAATCAATGTCACTGTTAAGAATTTTGATTGAGATTTTGAATGAGAAATAACAAACGTATGATTACTTCGGAAATAAAGCATAACATATTATTTTTTTATCGGTTATGAGGTAATACTTGGCCTCGATTTCACCTGATGTCAAGTGATAATGAAGCCGTAGATAGTGATGCGGGTTCGCACAGAATACATCTGGCTCTTACATGTATTACTGCCTGAACATTGCAATGCTGACATTGAGGGTGGTAGCCAACTAGGCGGGTTTGAAAAAACTACTACCATCCAGACTCCACTACTCCTGTGGCCCGGTAATCGAACCCGAGACCTCGACGTTACAAAGCAAGCAGGTAAACCACTGCGCCACGGAGACGATCGAACCATATACCGTTATATAAAATGTTTATTGCCTGTACAAACTTATTTCTAAATTTACGATATAGAAACACTTTTAATATTGTATTACTGAATAAACTTATCCAGCGATATACGTAATTTCAATATTATGTAACGTCAGAAGCGTAAACCAGTAATATTGGATAGTATCACTCGAGTAGCGAATGAAAAATGACGTATGTATACCGCGTGATGTGATATGATAGGAGTACGAGTATATACGTACGAAATTATATTCTTATTGTATATCTGTATGCATATATATATTCATGAGAATATCTCTCTACCTAAGAAATTAAGAATCACTCTCAAATTTCAATCAATATAATAATAGTACAATGGTAAGTCGATTAAATTAATTTTATTATAAATTACTTTTGACCGATTATTTTAATAATTTCATTGCATTCGAAAGAGCGTAAACGAAAACAAATAACTTGACTACT
>DWQX01007248.1:0-10345 GCA_018245475.1 Pharmacophagus antenor | reverse complement strand
AATTAACGAGTGGTTCAGTTTGTCGCAGTCAAAGAAAAGTATAAAATAAAAATATTTTAATATATATTTTTAAGTTTATTGATTATAAAATCTATACAATAAAAAAAAAACATATTCTTTTGTTTTAATATTTACTCGTATGTTACCTACCTAATATATTAACTGCTTAACACTATTAAATATTAATTAAAACATTAACTTTACATTATGTACTTCTAAGTGAAATGAATTTAAAACATTTTTACAATTGATTAAAACATTATTATTACTATATGGTAATACTAATAAGTTACGGAAATATCTTAATAAAACTTCTGAATTAGTATACAATAATTATTTATTTATTTTTAACCTAATAATTTTTATCTATTATTTTTTTAAATACGGAAAGGCACTATTACTTTAATTACAGGAAATTTGTGTTTATTTAATATAAAGATTCTTAATGAGAATTCTGCGTAATAAAATATTGTAATACATTTTGTAAATTAAAATAAAAGCAAATATATATGAATTAGTGTTAAAATTTAACAATATGTTATAATTGTAAAAAAGAAAAGAAAATTTAAATTGTGATTTAAGGTGGGTGAATACAATTTTAAATATTAAAAAATCTTATATTTCCTGATCGCTCTCAAGATGGTTTTTTCTTTCATGCTTTTTTCTATTTACTTTGATCGGTAAGTCCCAGTCTTGTTGATTCCGCTTAATAAATTAGTTTACAGCTCTATTTATATTAGTGATAAGAGCCATGCGACAAAATCTTCGGAATAAAAACTCCTTCCGTTATCGCAATGAACTTGGTCCTCGGAGAAGACATCCCATCGGTCTAGTGATACCTGTTTCTGTGATATGATAAGAACTCATCGTTTTAGTATATTTGTTAGCTATACATTATTCATAACCAGTCTTGATCTCTGCCCGTAATCTTTTCATTAAATTATTTACCGATTCAATCCCATAGTTGCGCAGCATACTGTGTGTCTTGGTACTCTTTGTGTTGGGAGGCCCGAGAGTCCGCGGACGTAGGTATATGTAATTGGTGGTCGGAGTATGCGCTTCGGTTGCTGTTGCTTTTTGGGCTGGCGTTGCCGCTCTGTAGGTGAGCACGACTGTGAGCGCGATGTCAAGTTCAGGTTTTGAAATACGCGGCGCAGAGAGACCGTTGAGCGATGACGTCGCCGGTGCTCAGAGCCATCACTGCCCGAATCACTCGCTGAGCACGAGGACGGGTCCTCGGTCCGCCCAGTTTCACAAGACATACTGTCGTTGCTGCTCGAACTCCCAAGTGAGTCGTCGTCATTGTTACGTCGCGTTAGACGTTTGCTAAGTGCTTTCAACAGACGACCTCCCTTAGGCGCGCTCATTGGTTCCGGCATG
This sequence comes from Pharmacophagus antenor, assembly GCA_018245475.1. Classification (NCBI taxonomy): domain Eukaryota; kingdom Metazoa; phylum Arthropoda; class Insecta; order Lepidoptera; family Papilionidae; genus Pharmacophagus; species Pharmacophagus antenor. The sequence goes on along the minus strand of DWQX01007248.1, from coordinate 8,965 downwards.
TCTTCCATCGGTGGACACACTACAATTTTCGGCGTTACAGATTCACGTCGTGTTTGCGATTTTGGCGTTCTTTGCTCGGCGACTTCGTTCACCGGCAAATCTCCGACCAACTTTCTACTTGCCGAAAGATTTACTCCCAGTTTGTTTTTCATAAGTTCGTTATTAACACTACTTTCTGAACTAGAATATTGTGTTAACTCTTTCGAGCAGGTCTTGAACACGTTGAAGCAAAGAATTTTGTAATTTAAAACTTTTCCGATAATCGAAAGGTAATGCTGGATACGAGAGCGAAAGCAGTTTCACGGTACTTGGTCGTAAACTGATGTCGGGGGGATCGGAGGGTTTCTTATATGGACAAACTTACGCCTGCGCAAAGACGTTTTAACTTTGCATTTGTGTACGTACGTATTCGCACGTTCGTAGTTGTTAAGCCGTTACTAAACGCCCCCTTGCAAGAGGGTCGAGAATTCAGTAACATCAACAACAACGTTTAACTAATTATGCTGTTAGTGACATGTCATTGCATCATGCATTATGGAATTTTAATGACGTATATACATGAATTTCAGATAATTATCTAAATTTAAGCAACAATTATATTTTCTTAAATAGAGTTGTTTATTTTATGAACTAAGGGTTTTATCTGTTTTAAAAACTAAATGCGGCACTTTTATCAAATTAAATTTATATCAATTCTCATATAAAATCTCGTATTTCCATTTTATAAAGTCCCATACTTAATTCCAAGAAAACCATAAAAGAACTAAATTACTTTATTTGAAATAGAAAACAACAACCTAATGTGTTTTTCTTATCTTTGTTATCTATCAGGGTAGAGCGAGGACAACATCTTCATTGTATTATTTTTTTACTGGTTATAGACAAATAGTTGACCTCGATTTTACATGATGTCCTCTTTGTCCGTAGATGGGGAAGCGTGTATGCCTACAATAGTTCTAGCTCTCAATTGCAGGAATACAGCAAAGCTGTCCTGGTAACAGATTGAAATTGAGGGTGGTAGTTAGCTAGGTAAGTTCCAAAAAATATATCACCATCATATAGATTCCACTACGCCTGTGATCCGGGAATCGTACCCGGAACCTTCGTGTTACAAGAGAAGCGGATAAACCAACGCGCGGATGCAATCAAAATCACGGCTCATGGCTATAGAAACGGGCGAGCGAAATCTGATAAGTCAATTTAGCAGTTTGGAAAATATGTATATTGATGAATTGGCTCGTCTATGTGGTCAGGGTTGGTGTGTTTGTATTGAAATAATATTGCAGTGACATACCAAATTCAGTGTTATTAGTATTTTTTTAAAGTTTACATTATTTTATGTGGAATGAGGAACAAAGAGATATATCATTTAACTATGGTTAAGAGACTTCTGCGGCAAACAGAAATTTAATTTTAATTGCATTATGAAAATTAGGAAGCGGCTATTGTTAGTGATAATAAACAAGCTGTTATATTTTACGACATGCAATTGTTTTATTAATCATAGTCGTTGAAAGCGTACGGTGTGACCCTTTTCAGCCATTTTCTTCATAATCCATACTTACTTTTTATTATGAAGGGGTATTTAACATTTAAGTTTATGAAACGCCTGTCAAAATAAATACACCAATCCAATTGTAGTTCTTTTGCTGTCATTTTTTACTCATTTATTATAATATTTAATTATTGAACGTAATTAAGTAAGCTAATAAGGTTTAACGAAAACGTAATTAATTTACTCCTTGCAGACCTAGAAAGGTCTTTGAAGGTCAGTTCTTTCACTTGAAAAGATTGGTCCTAATTGGTTACGCGCAGCACGTTTTAAACACTTAATAAATCACACGTGCAATTTCACTTCCATCAGTTTCGCCGCCAAATAACAATTTTGTATCGCGTGAAGGTGTGAAGTCACGTGGCACATTAAAGTGCCAAGTGACGCGCGACGCAAAGACACGTGACCCTTAACTCTGAAATTAATCACGTTATTCTTAATCTAAAGACGCAGTAAACATGTTTGGAAAATTATAAATAAGGCTTACTTAATGGATTGCTTCTATATTTTAGAAGGTAATTTGCAAATTAGGTTCATTTTATAACAAACAGTTGGTAAATTGTGTGATAGGCTTTCATGCTTAATAAAAGTTTTATATTTAGCTATAACTGTTGCTTTATGTCTTTCATTCCATTTTACAATACGAGAAAAGTGTTTTAAGAAACCTTTATATACATTGTTTACTTAATTTTAAACAATAGTTGTCGCAGCTTATTCAAGAAAAAAAATATTTATTATCTCCTGAACATTGCTTCCTTTTTTTATTTATTGAAGCTTAAAATCATGGGTTAGTACATGTATGTAACATCTCTTTAACAATTTTTAGATTGTTTAGACATTAGAAATCGATAAAGTGATTGTTAACAAATTTATGATATCAGTACACGGATAAGAAATATTTACCGTAATATAACGTTTTAAGGCGTAATTATTGTAGAATTTTCACAACAGATGAGTCGCATTGATATTCAGTGTAGTTTGCGATTTAGGTTGCAACGTGTAAATATGATATATAAATATTAAATAAATCGCTATGGTAATGTTCACACTGTTCAAAAACCCACCATCGTTTTAGATTATACCAAACATTGGGGTGGTGTCGATCGAGCAGATCATTATGCGGCTTCTTATCTGTTTATGAAGAAAAGTCTTAAATGGTGACGTAATCTTTTCTTACGGGGATTGGAAGTATCCGTAGTAAATGCATACATTCTGTATTAAAATACCAAAGTACAAAGAAATGAGAAGATCATAACTACAGTATGTTTCGATAGAAAGATTAAAGGCGGCCTTAACGAACAACCACACATTGTTCAACATGTCCCGCGCATCCATCACTACAAGTTGGCAATTGTTTCGAATAACATCATACTTTGAAAAATTATAAAATATTATTTCATTTATAATATTTTCAATCAAATAAATATATTAAACTCTTATTTAAATAAAACACTTTAATTGTTTAGTTTGATTTTTCATACTAAAAACGTTTTAGAATGTTCCGTTCGAATGTTAGTTCATCTTATGGGTGCGTATTACAAAAAAGTTCTCGGCCGTTAAGGGTTAAAAAACAATGTAAGGAGTACTAACGCGCCACGGAGCGCCTAGAATTGTAAGATATGTAATAATAAGTTATTTGTAGCTCGTTTTATTACTAAAAAGAAATTTCGTTCCAAGACGTTATACGATATACCTGCATCAGGTATAGATTAATGTACGATTTAAATAAATTATTTATTATTTTTATTTTTTTTTCGTTCTTTGGTCTACTCCTTAATGTATTCGTTGTGCAAACAGAACTTAAACTGGTTATGCCAAATTTCTATACACAAATATTGACTTATAGGTTTTCTGATTTTTGTGCGTGTAAAATTTCTGAAGCGTAAAATAAAATGGAGATCGAGGATATCTTAGTTCTCAAAGAAGGTATTTATTTAATTTTATTTAAGAAACGATTTGTCACTGAAAAAATAATGAAAATCAAGTGTCGTTCTGCCCTTTTATGATATTTTTTTTTCAAAAAGGATTTAATTATATAAAATGATTTACGTTTAGTTCAAAATCAAATATAGAAACGGCCTTTACCTGTTTTGAAGTTAGAGAGTAAGACATCATTTTATGTAATACTGAAACAATCGAAAATCGAGTGACGTAATTCTCGTTATTTGAATAGATTTAATATTATATAACTAAAATAAATATTTGTAAGCTATCGTAACGTGCAATCAAAAATATCCCTGATACCTTTAAAATTCCGAAAATTGTTTATAGGGTTCAAATAAAGTGATAAATTGGATTTAAAGTTGAACGTAATACTTAAGTGTTCAAGTACCTGATTAAATTGCAAACGAGTCTCCTTAATGCAACTTCCAGTCGCTCTTGTTATACCAGTACATGCGACGTCTTTGATAGGTAATAAGAGAACATAATTTTTTATGTTATAGTTAACATATTACATTGCAAATCATTTTAATGCGTACAATATAGTGAATTAGTATGTTCTAGACTTTTCTGTTTTGTTTTATATAATAATGAAAGACCCAAAGTTTTATTTATTCGATGTTACGTTATCTCACACAGGTCACATTTATGCGTATATGTATACCTGTAATTATAAAAGATACTTACGTGTTTCAATATTAATTAACTAGTAGTAAAAGAGAGAGAGCTTAAAGTGACGTAATTATGATACATATTAATTAAATTTCCCTCGATGTTCGTCTTTATTATAGCGCCCAAAAAGCAAACAGTCATCTTTTTTTCTCATAATTTTAAATTGTATCGTTTGTGATTAACATTTATTATATTTAAAAATCGTCCTTATAATACAAAATAGGACAATATTTTTTATGAATAAACACAGGTAGTTCTAAAATACAATTATTTGATTACCTTAAACAAATAGAAAATAAGAAATATTTCACTTGACATTGAATAAATATTATATTTTGTCTAACTTAACTCTGATACTAGGTCTTAAACCAAGCAAGACCTTAGTACATATATGTTGATCGTACACATAATAATATATTTACACTCTACAGTACAACGATCCTCTTGCGTAATATCAATCGGCAAGCTCTAACACGTTATAAAGATATATATTGTATCTAACATTGTTTAATACCGTTTGTATTAGGTAATAGTGAACTGTATTTCTCAGTACGTATGTGACCGGTGTATTATTTTGGTTGATATTACGTAAATTATTGTTTTGTTAAACTTGTGTGGACTGTTGGAGGCATTACGCTGAAATGATTGAAATTTAACAAAATAGTTGCCTAAAGAAAATATAGTACATTATTTTTTAATACATTTATTTGGACTTTATAAATATTAATATTATTGATATTGATAAAGACCAAGGCAAATAATGAGGAGACAACAATTTGAGATTGTTTTATGAGTTAATCAAATATTTGTATTTTTCAAATAGTCAAACTTTCAAATTGTTTTTGGCTGCCTCCGCGCAGTGGTTTACCCACTTGCCTTGTAACGCGGAGGTCCCTGGTTCGAATTCCGGGCCACTGGATTAGTGGTGTTTGGATGGTGGTAAGGTTTTTCGCAACCTGCCTGCTCTACCATCCTCAATCTCCCGCCATAATAACATCGCTGTTCCGTTAGTCATACATTTGAGAGCCAAAAGTATTCTGATTATCACTAGTAAAAATCGAAGCCAAGTGTTAGCTCATAACCGATAAAAAAATCAAGTTACAGTAATTAAATTTAAATTTGCCTATGTGTAGTCTCCTCGAAAAAAAGAAGGCTGTAAGCAACTTACATGTTTAAATTTATTAAACATTTTAATTAGAATGATTATGATTATCTTGTAAACTTCCTTGAAAATAAACTATAAAAACAAAGGCAAAGATAAGGATTGATTAACAATAAATATTTGAAAGTGAATTTTAAGCTTAGAACCGTGAAATTTTGAACAAAATTTGATTCAATGATGAGTTTTATTGGCAAGTGTGTATAGTAGCGAAAAATTTTAACTGGATTTTCTGTGGTTGTGGTACCAAATACAAAAATATAGATTAGTAGGTACAAAACCCAAAAGATTCAGCTAGTACATAAATAATTCATTACATTGTATATACTCGTACTCTGTCGTTAATTGTAATCACAAATAAATAATAATTTTGGATATTGTCAATGAATAAACAACAGATCATTCTAGAACATCGAGTATGATAGAAATAGAAAGATGCAATGTTACTACGTACAGTTAAACATTGTTATGGAAACAAAAAGTTAGACTTGTTCTGAATATTTAAATAGAGGCAAGATGAACTTTAAGCAGATAAATCTGAATGTTCACTGCAAAATAGATTAATTGTACTCTATCATTGTTCCTTTGATCTAAAAAATAATTAAGACTAGATAAAAAGAAAACAAAATTTATTTTGTTATAATTAAATATTTGATTAAGGTTTAATGTAACAATTAAACAATATATATTTGCTGAAAAACTCCTTTTTAATAATTTTTTGTTCTAAGTAATGCTATAGAGTAATAAATGTTACCTCAATAGACCTAAGCCTAGATTTTGTTTGAAAATTTATTAAAAATGTAAGGCATTTCGATACTATCAGATTTTTAGTAATGTACACTAGCTGTATTAGGAAATGATAAAAGGATCAGATTAACAAAAGTTTATGGTAAAAAAGGATGTATTGTCAAATTTTGTATGTATAGCAATACTTGAGCTTATAGCGCTTCGTACTAGTTTCTTTATGGATGCACCTATGAGTAAAGCCTATCGATTCTTGGATCTATTTCGAGAGTCAAGAACAATGGCGCAGCTGGTGTTCGTCGCTGTATACTTTACAAATAGAATATACGAGAAGCTACATTGTACAGTGATGTAGGTATGGGCGCTGTATGGGTGGATATTTTTTCATCAGCAATGGACTGACATTGATTTCAAATGAAATGAATTGAGATTGACAAAGCAGTCAAATTCAGAATACTCTGGCTCTCGCGTATATGACTGTCGGAACACATTAACGTTTTTATGGCTGTAGGTTGACATTGAAGGTAGTTGAGACCTCAGCGGGTTCGAAGTAAGCTTACCAATGTTCAGACTCCACTACTGATGTGACCCTGGTATTGAACCCAGGACCAGAGTTTGACAAGAGAAGCGTTTAACTACTGACACAAAGAGTCAGTTAAGCCTCTAATAAATTGTCTTGTTATACAAAATTTTGCTAATGAATGGTATTTTCATATTTTTTTTAAAATACATGCATAGTGAAATGATACAGAAATTATAATCTAATTTAATGACCATTTTTAATATGATTTTGTATACTTCTATTTTTTAATAAAGATTTTTGTGTTTTCTGTATTTTTGCTCACGAGTAGCGGAGTTTGTATGATGGTAGCGTTTTCTCAAGATCAATTATGCTGCCGTAAGTTTGTTAAGCATACATAAGTGTGCTAGTGTCTTGGGTTAGTGGCCATATCTATCTACGTACTAACGCTTTATCGTCTACGGCATCATTGTCATTTAACATCAGGAGAAATTGTGATCAACTTTAGTCCATTGTGGATAACAAAGTAATCTGCTTCTTCTTTCTCAGATTCTTTAAGGTAACGACGAAATCAATAACTTATTTTATGTTACGTACGTATCTATTTTTCGTACCGTTATTTACTGCAATCAAGCGCTTTATAAAAAAGAAACAACATAATGCTGTAAAATCGTACAAAAGCACCATCTATTTTGTGTCAGATATTGATAAAGTAACACTACGAGTAAAAATACTTATCAAAGCAAGTCCAAGGGCTATATTTTGTGATTATTTGTTCTTTTGTTATTATATTATTTGTCCTCACACATTAAGATGAAATACAATGGAGACCTTTGAAGTGTCGATAAAAGAGGTCAGGACATAAATTTCATTTTTATTTATATGAATAGTTGTCTTAAAAATAATTTGCAACAGAATGATTTGCAGAAAAATCATTCAATGAAATTATCATTTTTTTATGTATATACGCATTAGTCTTTGTAAAATAAATGGTCAAAAGAATTTGCTATATCTTAATCTTTAAGGCTTGGATTTCATATTAAATGTGCAGTAGACTGTGCGAGATGAGAATATTAAGTATGCAAAAGTTATATATTTGTACATAGTGAACGCAAGTTTAAAAGGAATGACATTTCTGTTGTAAAAAAGATTGTAGAATGTTGAATAGACTATCACAACAAATTATATATTCGTATATAGAACTATGTCGTAAATATAGGTAAAACCATGAAACAGCAGACGTTTGATTTCAAAGTGCATATAATTTTTTTTCCTCTCAAAAGGCATATTTTTCAAAGACTTCCACGTGTTCTTCTAATTTCTAGCTTTAATGTAGTTTTTACAAAACAGGCAGTTGCTTGCGTGCAGTTGTGTTTTATTTGTTTTGAGAATAAATATGAGGCAAATATAATAAGAAAAAATAATGGGACGAGGTATTTTTTGCATTGCATTGGTAACATCCAGAAAATAAAAAAAGTGAAACGTGTTTGTAAAATTTTATGTTGAAATGACACATAATTGTTTAATTGCTACAATAATTATATTAAGTTTCACAAAAATGTTTACAATTAAAATAAGTTTCATTTATTATACCTATTTATTAAAAATTTATTTTGTAAAAGTGGAAAATGAGCATATAGTTTTGAATAAGACGGCTTACATTACTAAAAGGTGTATGTTAAAATTATTTTAAAAATTAAAATAAATTTGTGCGTCTATCAACTGATATTGTATTGTCGTAAAAACGCCGTTTAGATTATAAAAAATATTTTCAATGTACTAAACTTTAGGTTTTAATATGTACATTATTAAAAATAAAGACAGCAAACGCTGTCCTTTGTTATTGTAAGTAAACATAAAATATTACTGTGACAGTAATTTAATTGTAATATTTATGGTTTGGATAACGTTATAGTTAGTGGAATTAACAAGTTCTTTTACCAATATTAGGTGTAGTGCTAAGGAAAGCTAACATTTTTATTTAATCTGGTATCTTACAAACAGAAACTAGATGGAATTAATTTAGTCACGTAGAAGTTATAAATTCACTGATATTTATAGTACTTTACTGGTACTGAAAATTGAAATTAAATATGTGTATACACTTATTTATAAATTTAATACATCCTCAGAGTAGACATGGAGATATTGCCACTGGGACAATTTTGCGCTACGTAACCTTCCTTTAATTATTTTTTAAAAGGGAAAAAATATCCTGAGAACAGTGTTTAGTAGTATTTTCTACACATGCTTAAGGTTAAGTTAGGTGTTAACGACATGGGTCTGGGAGGCCGTGGCTCCCTTCGCCGAGGGGGTCATGACCCGCAAGGAGGGCGAGGAGCGGGTGAGGGAAGAAAACTCCCAAAACCCGCTCCGC
>DWQX01007247.1:0-10346 GCA_018245475.1 Pharmacophagus antenor | reverse complement strand
AATATATATATTTGATAAGTATACTTTCTGAAGTGTTAGATAAGAAAATTACTTGTTAATTTTAATTTTTATAATATTATCAATGCGTATGGTCGATTGTATTAAAACTATAAGCGTTTCTATTGAGCTTAATTTTTTACGTACGTGCTGGCACAGCAATGTTAAATTAAGGTTGACTTCATAAATCTTCATAATTATATTAGGTCAATTGTTTTCTTATCCTAACGGGATATATTTAACATGTTTTAATGATAATAATAACTAATAAATTTGAATGATTTTTTTTTAATTTTAATTTTATATTACATATTGCCAGCCGCCGGTGGCAGACGCGGGCTAATTGGAAAGTCAAGTGTCAGCCACCGGTGGATGACGTGACGTTTAACGATCCAATAATGTATTATTTCTGTATAGGGTGAACCAGTAATGGAAATTTACCTAATTTTCCTGTCAGTATCATGAAATATTAATTATACAAAATTTATCCTGTTATTATGAATCGGTTGTAATGCCCACTGTCAAAATTTCCAAGAATAATCCTGCATTTTTATTTGAACTCCTCTCTGTTTCAATGTGTCTTATTTTTTTATAAATATAATATCTACGGGTTTAAAAAATATATATTCTATTTTTATTCAATAAAGTAAGGTACAATGATGAATTTATGTACGTTTTGGAGGAATACAACATTAAATATTTACCTTTAAAGGTGCAGGCTTAAGCTTCTTCCATATGGATCACTAAACATCCAGAAAAACTTTATTTTTTTTTTTATGGGCGGGTGTTTTTTTTAATTTCAATAAGTTTAAGCGCTCAATTTAAACATAAATGATGCAAATTTTGGTAGTTTTTATTCGTATTTTCTTCTACGATTCTATGGTTATCTATTCTATGATTATCTTTATATATTTTTTAAACGACGTATACAACTTCATTGTCAGTTAGGCATCCTTTTTTGGAACTTTTTGTTTCGGCACTCTGTTTTAAAATTCAAAATTGACTTTCGTTTGGTTGGGTTTGATTAAATAAGTTTTTAGTAACATTAACCTTGAATATCTTGATATCTCTTTAACATTTTTCGTAAGTTAACAGTTAAAAAAGTATCGCGTTAAGTTCGCAACTTTCAAACAGCGCGCCAAAATAACTGAAACAAATATTTGAAATTTGCCGAACGGCGCGGCTGCGCTTTGATCGTCGGCGCCCCGTACCGGATAACGCGGCGCGGTGTAGGGCCTGATCTGGACCGTCGTTAAGGTTGGACTTTAGGTAATCCTGTGCCGAAATTTACCGTCTGAAGGATCATATGGGTGGCGTCGGCATAGCGGGTATATTCACAGCGCAAGGTCGTTGCCCGCATCGATCGTTGGCGACAACTAGCGCGCCTGTGCGGCACCGCACACGCCGCGCAACAAGCTCTATCTAACTACCATCTACTGTGTATAGCAAAAACAGAGTGTTCAGTTTTAAAGTGGGCGTCGGAGGGCGCAGTCGGCGCCCCGAGCCGTCGCGATCGTACCGGCAACGTGTCTTTGACTCCACTACACCCTTTACTGTGATATTAAACACCAAGTAATGTTAAGTACGTCGGTTCCTCATGCCCAACGCCGACCTTAGGACTTATGCATTACTTTTCGAGTTGTTTAGCTACAGGTGTGCTTCATATTTATTTAAATATTAGTTTACGAAAAGTACTAGGAGTGCGGTAGGCACGTGATTTATGGCGTGGACGCCGACGCCCTCCCCCACGGGAGTTGCAGTGCAACTGGCCAATTTTATACGTTGCACTCGTGAACTTAGAGCTCTACTTGCAGCGGGGGAGGGAGGCTACCACGTGTTGCAGCTGCGCAAAACTAGACCTTACGCAACGAAAGTTTACATTAGTTACGTTGACATACAAGTCGAATTGTGATTGCGATAATATTTATTCCGCCCATAGGTTTTTACGTTACGTGAGAATATTTCTAATGATTACGTGTATACTTTGCGTTTAGGGTGAATAATTCTTATGATTCTGTTATTTCATTATCGCATTGGGTGCTTACATTTGTAACCTTTTATGATTTTTTCTGATATAAATATTTGCAAATAAGTTTGGATATTACGTTAAAGTGTAATAAATATTTAAATCGTTATTCAAAGTCATGCAATCGAACTGTTTTAAACTGTTTGATCAGTTTATCATACCATATTCGAAATATTAAGGTACGTTTTATAGTTTGAACATTATCACGATCTTTAGAAATAATAAACTTATTAAACTTTTATATTAAAAATTTTATAAAGCCTGTATTGAGATAATATTGAATACAGTAATTTATACATTATTAATTTTTACAATTATACAAAAGGAAGAAATGGACAATATTGTAATGAGATTTTTTTTCGTGTTATTGTTCTGTAAAATGTTATGTACAGTTATCGTCATTATTAAAAATAATTAGAATAGATTTAAACAAAATAAAAACAAAATGTGAACAACTTGTAATAAATATTTGAAGTAAATATTAATCTTACTTTTAAGTCTTTTTATATTCATTACTGTCTAGTTACCACGCTTGTCGCTTATGTTAAATCTGCAGTGTGCAAGGTAAGTTTTAGCCCGCAATAGTATTATCTGCGATTTGTGTTTTAGATATTAATTAATGAAAAAAAAAATATTATCCTGGAAGCAATGCTTAGCGACAAATGAAAATCTGATTAGATACAGATTAAGTGCATTTAATTGACCTGCTGGGTATGTTATTAAAAAAATATGATGTAATTTATATTTTTAAACTTTTTATTTTCGGCAGCATGCTTTCCGTTGCTTTTCTCTGCTATTTACCCGCTTCAAACCCTTTAATTTCTTTTAGTTTATTTGCATTTAGTAACAACATCATAACGGACCCTCTGCAATACAGCAACATTAACTCACACGATATTAAACACAAGTGGGAGTGTTATTTTTAAGCATACTAATTTTTTTATAACGATTTTTTCTCTGCGGTTATTTTATGCGTCAAACTGATTTTAAGTTAATTTTTCATTCGTGATTAACAAATAAACTAAATATCGTGAAATTCCAAGTTTTATGTGATAGCTTAGGTTATTTTATCAATCACATTGTTGAATTCTAATTAATTTTTTCATGTTTTAAAACAAATTATGAAATAAAGATATGTAATATTGATTTTTTAAATAAACTATGAAGTATTTTTAATTTAAAATTAAATAATAATGAAATATTTTTTTTTTCCAATTTGATACTTCATTCAAATTCAATTCAATTTGTACTATAGATCGTGCTTGATATTTATAAGATATTTTATTCATCACAACATCGTCAATCCGTTTCATGAACGTATACACTTTCAATTACATATAACAAATAATTTAATAAGGTAACAGATATTTTTAATATTATTATAGCATTATGAAAAACTAAAAAAAAAGAATGTGTATTAATATCTGCAACGAAGCAAGTCTTTTTAAAATATTGGTTAACGTGAACCGAGATAGATTTAGGGATCAGTGAACTGTTCAGAGAAGCATTTGCTAATCTCTCATAATTAATTTTCTGTATTTAATGATATGCATATAGGTTATTTGTAACTCATTGGGAAATCAAATCTTGGAATTTTTTTTCGTAAAGTTGTGCTTTGTAATATGTAACTATGGCTGTATTTACATGATTGTTGGATTTTTTTCATCTAATCACCGACCATACACATGTTGACATTCTACCACTTTGGCATTATTTACAACCTTCGTTCCCATAACCTAAAACTGGGACCGAGCATCAGACGCTAAAATATATATAAGTGAAAGCGTAGGTATACAAATATTAGATGTCGATGTTCGTGTAACGGTAAATATATTTTCAATAAATGTGATTTTATTTACAAAACTTACATAATACTTTTTTAGTTCTTTTTTTATTTATTGGCAGATTTTTATGAGCTAACGAGTCACATTCTTACTTTAAATTCGTTTCAAGGTTGTTTTAATAATTTCCACACTAAAAAAATCTTTCGACGTATCCAGCTTAAAAGACAATCATTTCCCATGTGCTTAAAATATCACTAATGCGTCATAATATGTTAATATATGATTTACACTTCATGATGGGCAGTAACACGACACTGTTCACTGAACATGTCCATTAATTTTCATCTACATAATTGTTGTAATGCTCTGTCAATCTCTTTCAGCGAAATATACTTTGCAGTAAATTGGTATACTTCTTATTGAATAAAAAAACATTAAATACTGAAAATAAAAACTATAATGAAGATGAATTTTTATTTATGAAACTTGTTATTTCGCAATATATTTTAGTAATTAATTTTAGGTATCGAGACATAGTTATATTAATATCTATTGGTATAGTTAAGATTTGTACGAGACGTTAATGCGGGTTATTCTAGTGGTGTTGTGATTGGACCCGTTAAGGAGAGATTACGGAAAACCCTATTTTTTATAAGAAATAACATGTTTAGTTAAATAAGAAGTAAGAGGCGTTATTTTATACGTTTAATATCACGGTTGTCACGATTACAAGGGAGAGATTATGTTAAAAAAACAGTTTTTTTTTCTGATGTTTCAACGTATTATTAACAGTTTATAAAAGATAAAGTAGGTGAAACTTTCTGTTAGGTGATAATTAATAATTTTTAGTATACTGTAGGGCCTACAGTAGTCATTAATCTCCCGTTATTTCAAGTTACCAAGCAAATTAAAAGCTAAATTTTATAGGAATTGTAAATTACGTTATTTTAAATGCGGAATCGTTTTTCTAAACAACGGAGCGAGAAGGCGAGGAGGATTTAATTCATTGGATGAATTTCTCCGGATGATGAGTGATACGGTATTTTTTTGTTAGGAAATATTGCACCTTCTGCACCATTTTGCTACGGAAGCAGCGGAAGAGTTTTGTTTAAAACACATTTTTTTCTCAACGCTCTGTGCTATGAGACACGCTACGAGAACTGTTCCGTAAAATGACACCACTATGATACGCTTACTCATAATTATTAGATGCTGGTCGGTCACAATACTCATAAGGATCACATTGTGTGCATCGTTATTTTTTTATCGGTAGTGGGCTAAATCTTGGCCTCAATTTACTGTATTTGATATACAGTAAATTGAGGGCAAGTAATAATAATAGCTACGTCGTTTCTCCTTGTGTGCACATAGGCGATCTTAACTAACGGCCCTGTTGTCTAAACTTCAAGAGAGCGAAGTCGTAGGCTTCTTATTTTAACGGTATATATTTTAATAAAGTTCAAAGTTCAAGGCCCTGACTGATCGACTGCCCTATATATCAATTCATACCCGAAACAGTTGGTTCTAGAGATATGAAAATAGGGCACTGTGTTCTTTGTAACATGCAAATATTCATTAGGGAGGGTTTTTTGAAGTTTCTCTATTAAGGGGAGGGGATGGTATTTTCATATTTCAATATAACTCTATATTCTCTGAATTGATGAAATCGAGAAATGTTCAGTTCTTGAGTTTGGGAAAAGGAAAATTATTCTTAATGTTAACATTGAAAGCCACGGGGATCACTAGTGAGTGGCACACGAACACCAGTTAACAATTTACAATCTCAGCAAATGTTAACTTGTATCGATTGTTTATTTTAAGTCGTAAATATAAAGGTGAAAAGTTAAAATTATATATGTTATATCACTTAACGAATTATACGATATTCATCGGGTCAAAGGCTTGGCTTTCAACGCGTTAAATGAATTAATTACCACGCTCGAGCCAGTTATTGTATAAATAGCGCTACATTAACGTGTGAATTTTAAAAGTAGTTAAACAGTTATTTTAGTTAATATTGTTTTGAGATAACTTAGGGTTAGTTTTATATTTTTATCAGACTAAATCTGTGATGAACATAAATATTACGATATGAAACGTAAATTATTGATACATATATATATATATAAGTTATTGATAGTATGTAACTAGTCCATAAAAAATAGCCATCAACATTGTCCATTTTTATAAATATAAAGAGGACAAAAAATATACATTTTGTTTCGAATTGATAACGTCTTTTTTATCGATGATTAAATCACCTTTACCTGTGTTTTTTAAAAAGTTTAACTACGAAAAAAAAAACTATTCTACATTTGTCAACACATTGATATGATTAGGTACAATGCTGTCTTTTTTTAGTGACAATACGTTTGCAAATGTGAGTCAACATAGGATTTATTTGTACCAATAGAAGTTTAAAATGGAGAATGCACGAATTTGTAGAAATTGTTAATTAAAATGATTTCTAGTCATTAATGATTACTATGGATTTGTAGTTTTTGGGTACTAAGTTAATGTTTAAACTGTAATAGAAAAAATAATTATAGTTTTGCAATAATAAAGTACTTGATTGCATTTTAAATATAGCGAAGTATAAATTATATTTAAGATAATCTTAATCATTCAATGTTTTAAATATCAAAATGTTGCGTTTCTCGAACATAATTCATGTAATTTTAAATGGAACCATAAAGGGAGATGCGCATTGCTTTCACGGGAGTGTTGATATATGTATAGGACTAATTAAGTTAAGCGAAGTGGCTCTTCTACACTTCGTCGTCGGTCGGTACACAACTTACAAGTTTCAGCACGTTACGCGGAGGGATTCAGAGACGTATTTTTACCTGTTGCACGAGCCGTTTTAGTAATGACAAAATTAAGAGAGGGGTTTCTTGTTCTCCAATAACAGTATTCATTTTTGAACGTAACAAATGTTCGAATAAAAAATAAAAGTTTACTATAACTATTTTCTACATTTCTCGAAATAATATTAATAAGGGCTTCGTATTCCTATCCACTTCAGGGACGATTTTTAATCAACAAAAGAGAAATATGTGTAACTTTTGGAATTTTAATAAAACGTATTCATTTTATTTATCGTAGGCCAAATAAATGAAGGTGAACAAAAGTAATATTATATGGATTTTATATTTTTATTAATGCCTTTTAATTGTAAATGTACATGTATTTCCTGGACATGTTAAGCTCATCTTCTAGATGGTCAGGGTCACAGATGCTATATACTACTGATAAAGTAACGGTCAGAGATGATGGTACTTTGGCACATGGAGTGTACAGAAGAGTCTACACACACGGAAAGGTATTTACACGCAGAGTTCCACCACCACCCGCGACCATTCCATTTAGACTTTATACAGTTCACACTCCAAAATCTGTAATCACCTGTCTATTCCGAAAGATATCAATCTTCTCCAGCAACAGGGTATATATGACTTTTACTGCAGCTGTCGTCGTTCCTATTTCGGACAGACCAAAACAGCAATCGCCGAAAGGGTCAAGGAACACAGAGCTGCGGTCAGATTTAGACAGGTCAACAAGTCAGCTATTGCAGAACACTTGCTGGAGACGGGTTCTGCCCGTTGGATAGATCCAGATGAACCACAGGTTCTCTCCGACTTGACCGACACTATTTTACAAGAATAGGTAGAGAAGCGGTCGAGATTAGAAAAAACATCCTAATTTCAACCGGGAGGATAGCTATCGCTTATCACCGCAAGTGTTATCGTCACTTAAGCAACAAAGTGCACCCTCAAAGTGATAGTGTTAATTCGTCGCATCAAAATACTGACAGTTTCACAGTGACAGACAATAAACACCAAGCTAGGGTAGGAACTAAAATCCTCGCGTCACGAAGACGACGCTAAGCTAAATCAGTCTGCCCAGCGACCACGACCTAGGCAATTCGCGCCGAAAAGTCAAAGAATATTAGGTATTACCTATTGAATATTTACGCGATATAGACCCGAAAAGTTTAAATTATAAATTGACATTGTTTATTTTTAATTCTGCGTTCTATGAACTTTTGAAACCGTTACCACAAAATTTACGTACCTTTTACTTTGTTTTCTTTACAAGCCTATGGTGTGTTGGGTTCATTATTGTATTTTCATAGTTTCTGTTTTGCAGGAAAAAATCGATGCTATATTCCTAAAAACAAAAAAATGTATAAAAACGAACGCATACACGATCTTTTATCGTAAGTTGTTCCATTACAATGTCGGATACCGTTGATCTAATTTTAAAAGGGTAATTTAAGCAATCATTTAATAACACAATCATGCCAGTTGCACGGTTTCAGAATGTTCTTTATATATGTAATAAAAAATGTATATATTTTATTTATCGACAATGAGCTATCACTTGACCTTAATTTAACACGTCAATGAGGCCATAGACTATGAATTGTGTTCGCCCAGGATACTGTAGCTCTGACATGTAATATAGACGGAACACAACAATGCTATTAAACTGCCGCTGGTAGTTGGCCAGGCGGGTCCGAAAAATTCCTACAATCCAGGCTCTATTAATGGGGCCCCAAAATCGAACCTAGCTCCTTATTATTACTAGGCACATGGTAAATCTTTGTCTCACGGAGGTAGTGAATATACATTAAAAACGCATAATCATTATATGTTACAAATCAATCTGAACGATAAATAGTTGTAAGGATTATTTAACCAAAGTTCATTTAAAAAATTACTGTGGTTACAGAAGTTTTTATTACTGGCTCTAAAGTGGATTACTAGTGTACATAAAAGAATATAATAATTAAGGACATACTAGTAACCAATTAACTACTTATAGATCGAAGCGTGCTAGCGACTAGTTTGTAGTAGAAACATGGATATAGCTATATAAGAAGTCATCGCACGCCGTCCGTTTGTTCGACGACGTCCTGTCGAACGCATAATATTCACTGAGCAAGACACGTGTACGGCGGAACGCGTTGAGATTGTGATTTAGTCGTACTATTTGCGATTAAAAGTAGCGTAAGTTAGCAAAGTAATTTATTGTTTTATTATGGAAAATGTATCTTTGAAAAGGTAGCTCATTAGCTCGCAATGATAAGCTATTAAATCGCTTTTTTCAAGCATATTTTTCTACCAGTGGCGTAGTACTTAGCTATGCGGCCAATCTGATGATAAATACCGGAGTGAATTATCGCTAACTACGGACTTTAGTAACACCATTGCCGTCAATAGCATGTTGCTCTCTAGAAAACTTATCATGACCCAACACTAAGTACGAAATTTATTGCATAACTCTATTTCTAGGAAGGAAATATCACGGAAAACATCGTTAAGATAAGTAAATGGCCGTTACCGTTAATGTAAATTAACATGTGTCAATGTTTGTACACGTTTGCAAAGAAACGGGAAATAGTCGCTTCGGCGGTAAAATGTTTACGGGTGTGCTATGTCATATTTGGAAACCATAATCTACATATCTTTGAACGCTTGAGTACAAAATACAAATTCTGCCATGTATTTGAATAGAAGTCGTGTCTGATACGATAAAGCTTTTAAATTGGCAGCATCTGATATTTTATACTAAAAATAATTAGTCGGACAAATTATATCATGTATTTACTATTATGTATTTAATTTTCATGGAGGTAAATTTTATTACTTTAGGCGATAATACTTGTATTCTATTTATATTTTCAATAGTTAAAAAAACATACTACTCTCGGAAAACATTGAAAACATAAACATAGATTGAAGCTGTGCGCTTTTGATGACTCATTTTATTGTCAAAATATCAAATTAGGAATACTTGGCCAAAAGGTATGCATAGAGATACAAAAAATTTAATAGAAAGTAAAGAAGAAAACAGGAATAAAAAGAGAAGAAAAAACAAAAAAAGAATTGTTGAATTAATAAAACTCGTCTCCGTCGGCTTCGACGTTTCTGGATAAAAGGGTGATAAATATTTATTTTTAATACAGTTGTTATTTATCCTATTCAAACCTTTATGGTGAAAAATATAATGGGAGAAAAGAAAATTTGTAAAAAAAATTTCATCTAATAATGTTTTTTCATAATATTTATTTGGAATGTAAATAGCTTTTGCATGGACATTCACAACTAGAGGGTTAAGTCAGTGCTTAAATAAAAAATATTATATATTACAGATTGTAAAGAAAAGCAGTGCTCTTTTACGGTATTTACACACAATTCTACACCAGTGTGCAAAACCATTCCTGTAGTTCCGACTGATGACAGTAATGAGGAACATCGTTGGGTTTTAGTCACTACGACTTCGGCCTAACCATTTCGCTGCCCACGCAACGTGTGAATATGCAATGTAAAATTTATTAAAAAAAAAGAACGTATGAACGTGATATTTATATTGATAGAATTTTTTCATTGCACATTTAAGTTTATCGTACTTCCACAGCTCATTTATCCATAATCAAATATTTTTTTTTATATTTTTATCTGTAGTAAGATACGGTTTTTAGTGTATTCTTATTAACTGCCACTGGACTATAATATACTATATATATATATTAT
>DWQX01007246.1:0-10346 GCA_018245475.1 Pharmacophagus antenor | reverse complement strand
GCTACCGGCGCCCTGAAAAGGGCACTTTTCCTGGAAATTGGCCCAGGGGCTACCCACTAAAAACCCCGCGGCGGTAACCCCTAGTCATCACTGCTCCCTCCCCCTCCGCTATCCCAGACTCAATCCTCATCACCCGACGAGTCGGGCGACGATGACGAGGCAAGGGCGGCATCACGGGATGAGCCGGGCAGGGTCATGGGAAGCCGTTCGGATACGACCACGACCACATAAAACTATCCTAATCTAACCTCTTGCCGGGAGGTCGCCGTTCTATCGCAAGACTCATTAGTAAGCATTCGATATTTAGAAAATTTCAGTAACGTTCGCAATTAACGAGAAATTATTTTTGCAACATTTTCCTGAAATCTAAGAAGGTTTTCCAATATTCAGCAACAAGAATGAGTATTTATATATTTTATTTATGAGGTAATTTCCGTAATACAACAAATAAACATTCCAGCTGTGATAAGAAAAAACAGTTCCAGAAAAGTCCATTTTGTTTCATGCTGTAGATATAATACAATATTTGCTAAATAAGAATAGTGCGCTTACGTGGTGTGGCCTGTCGGCGGCAGCTAGTCAGAGGTAAGAGCGCACTGGTGCCATCTGCGGGTGGATGGCGGGGTGCACGAGGCCGTGCGAGAGCGCGGGCAGCTCACCGCCGTATGCCAGCGGGTGGTGCCACAGCTCAGCGCCGCCGCCCGGGAAGAATGGGCTCGCTAAATCTATACAACCGAATACAATATAAATATCACTCATTCATTGGCGGGTAACGCTAAATTAATAGAATCATTTCATTGTTCAAAAATCACTGTAATATATAATAGAAACAGGAAACATCAGTTACATATTTTTTAAGTAAATAATAGCGCCAAATACCTAGTAATGCTTTGTATAATTAATAATTAAGAAATATGCGATTTTATTCAAAAACATCTGTTTTGAAATATATATGTAGTTGAACTTTGTTATATAAGAAATTAAAACCTACACATAGGCTATATTTACAAAGTACTTTAAAATTTTGTTTTCGAATAGATTGGCCTGAGTATGAATACTTAACATATTCTTACATGTTATAATTTCATTAATTAAACTAAGGTGACCATATTAGCATGTAAACATTTACTGCAAGGATATCAATAGTGGTTACAAAACCCGATAGATACATTTTTTGATTATATAGTAGCTTCACGGAGCTAGGCTTTGCGTGGTACGTGTAAGCAGTAACAGATACTTGCCCAAACTAGCTCTCACTCGACTACCGCATAAGTTTGTTTTTACACTTTAGAGATTGTGTCAGTTTCAATCAGCACAGCATCTAAACTGTGAGGGAGATTGTGTTGCAGTTGATGTTAGGTGATAAACAGTAGACTTGGATGCGAGGGTGGGGGTAGTCGAGCGAAGGCGGTGAGGGCGGTGTGTGCGTACGGCGGTACTTACGTCCAGTGAGTGGGTGCATCAATGCGGGGTGTGCGGCCGGCGCGGCTGTGGCAACTGCCGGCTTCGGCTTGCTGACCTTCGTGTTGCTTTTAGCGAACTCCAGCCGAATCGTTTGCGGCATGTCTGGGTCGAACCGGACGCCCTGCTGTGAACAGCCGCCGGCGGCGCGGCGCTCCGATATAATGACGATGGAAGGGACGCTCGCCGAGTGACCCGAAACGGGATTGTATTAACCCGATTGGGTGAAGGCCATGACAGTTGCGTGTTGGGAACGCGCCGGAGTTACTGCGTTTGGATTCTGCTCAGTACGAGTGTTAAGTGCTTTTCTCTCCTTGTAATTCTACACGAACAAATGTTGGTAGTACCTCACAGACTGCTATTTCGGCAATAAGTATTGATTTACGCGGCCGCGCCTGCTAAAGTGACCGAACACAGTGCTTAGGGTGTGACGTCAAACTTGTCAAACAGTGACATGCAGTTGCATATTTACACCGTCTAACCGTCGATACAACTCGGATGTCGGAACGGCCCCGTCCTCGACTTGTGACCTCTTGGCGTAACGCGACTGCCGTTTAGTATGTGCATGGTTTTAGCATAACTTAAGATGCGGTTACTCGAGTCAGGAAAATGTTATTTTAAGTCTACGATGACAATATTAACAACTATAGTGCTTATTGGCTGTGTGGAGGCATGTGATGAGAAGAGGTTTAGTAACACCGTGCGTTGTACTCATTCAGTATTTACAAATAGCTTAGTTCTCTCTTTGAAATCCGTATTAAGACATGAAACTAAGATTAGAAAACCCTTTCTAATTTTATCTTTACCAAGTATTTTGATATTTTTCATTAGAGGCCGTTTTCTAGAGCATAGTTTAAAAGTGTATGTACGACATGATTTACACAAGCTATAATGCTTGTAATTATCGCTTTTCAATCAATTTTGTAGTGATGGAATTATTTTCAGTAATTTTGTTACGCAACCCTACCATGGTTACAAGCACATTTTAATATTATTATTTATTAGCGATATTCATTTTTAAGATTTCTGTTTATGTTATTTGCAATATATAAATAGTAAAAACTATTGATGTTGCTATTATAGTACGTTGTCATGACAAAGTTACCTTCAGTATTTTGTTTCATTTATTCAATGTAGTTAATGAAACTTTTCGTTTAATTAAGTTTATTATTCGCGTCAATGTATTATTTCGTATCCATTAAGTCTATGATTTCTTTGTATGTAATCATATATACTATTTTTAAAGCTAGGAATATAATAATAATACCAACCTGAAGATCTTGCTTGGCAGCTTCAGCACCGGCGCGAGTGTGAAAGGTTACAAAACCCACCGGCTGCAATTGTATTTTTAACTTCAAATGTGTTACATTTAGTATTAATAATGTTGCATCAATGCTAATTGCTACTGCTATAAAATAACCTAACAATGTAACTCAGAAGTGAGTTTGAGGACCAAAAATAAATTTATTAATGCATATAACATACAGGTCGGCAAAGCGTTTGCGACTCTTCCAGTGATTTTTTATCGGCTAACACTTGGTATCGATTTAACCTGAGGTTAAGTGACGATGGGGCCGATGTTGGTTAAGCGTGTTCGCCCAGTATACAACTGGCTCTTACGAGTATGACTGCCCGAACATACGAGTAGCAATGTTGTTCTGGCTGCAGATTGACATTGGAGGTGGTAACTAGCCAGATGAGTTTGAAAAACCCTATTATCATCCTTCAATTTCCACTACTCCTCTGGTCCAAAAATCGTACCCGGGATCCTCGCGTTACAAAGCCAGCGGGTAAACCATTATGTTACAGAGTTAGACTGTCTATTGGCGACGGTGATCACCTGTCGTGTACTCAAAAATAGTGTTTTATATTCAAACCATTAAAGTTCATGCATTAAGATGTTGACGCTGGTGTGACCCACGGGTTAGTCACAATAATCTATTATCAAGCGGTAAGTACATCGACGATACATTCACTACCTTGTATCTATTTAACGGTAAATACTTTAAAATAGAAGGCAAGGGTAGATAGTATATTAAAATATGGATTATATCATTTAGATGAATTTATTTAACTTTTGTCGATAAAAGTCGTCAATAAGCCTTTCTTTGAATACGTTTGCCGCTCCATAGGGAAAACATAAAAATCGGCGCCGGCGTGAACGTGTTAAAGCGCATCTATTATTTCTCTTTGTGGAAATATTTTAGAATTCTTTTTTGAACACTTCTGGATGTTTAAATAAATTCTGATTTAGATCGTAAGTACTTTTATTTTGATTACAGGCTACTTTTAATGAAGTTAAATAAAATATTTAATAAGTTAGTAAAGTGGCAAAATCTGAAATGATTTTATTAAATGTAATTGAAATTCTGATTGGGATTAGGAATGGGAAAAAGGATAAACTCATGAAAAGTTCGCAAAAAAAGTGGCATTCATTAATACTGGATGCGTCGGTATATTGAGTGTACCGACTTAATTCCCAGTAGTACCTCGCAAACTCGCTTGCAATTCATTTGCACGCGCACTCTTCCAACCGAGAACAAAACCGACACCAGCTAAAATAGACGTGCGATATGTATAGTGCACCCTGACATACATTTACCTAGACATAAGTTTTTAAGATTGTTTAGTAAATTGCTTGCATAAATACTCAATGACTCAATAGAAGTTTTTTATGCCTCCATTTTGTTTTACGTTATTTTGTCGTTAAGCGACCGAACTAATTATATTAAATGCTTACATTGTTGGCTTACTCTTAAAACCTGCGGTTATAATAATTTACATTACTCGAACTGTATTAAGATGGTTTCTTTGTAACGCCAGTTAATTTATTTGCGATAAAGTATAACTTAGTGTTTATCGCTAGTTTTTTTTTTCGATTTATTATTTTAATTTAATATTATTACCTAAAATATAAAACTTACCGAAGCTGTTTTTCCATTTTTACTGGTGACCTTCAGAAGTGAACCCTCGTAACCCTGTTAAAAATTGTATAAGTTATTTACAATTTAAGAAATCAATAAATACAAATCATTTATAATAAAAAGCTATTACATAATACAATTTCGATATTTAGTCATCATTTTAAAAAAAAAAACTTTTGCGTATTGTATGCAATCATGTTAAAAACAGCTTACGTTATTGAGTATTATCACGTCATAAAGTAATTGAAGCTAAATACAATTTACTTGGTAAAATGGATTATTTTCGTACCTGGTACGGAAGTAAACACGCGATACATTAAAACTAGCCCCCTCTTAAACTTCCACCCCCTTTAATGCTACCGGTGCCAGCCGTGCCAGCCAAGAATCGAATGTAATCCCCCTTATCGTCAGACAAAATCGATTCAATCCGAATATTACACATCGGAGCATGACGTTTGATATTTACGACGTAGTAATCCAATCCGTTATCTTCATAGTCGCGTGACGCTCGTGATACGGTTTGCTTCATTATTTTCCTTGAATATTTGATTTTTTCGTGAAACATGAATGAGAGACCGAAATATACATTTGCATAATAATTTTGAATATCGCAGTGTTGTAAGGATGTAAACATTTTTCATAATATTTCACTGTTCTTTCAAGAAAAGGTTATTAAAGTTCATTAGATAAATGATGAATAGATAGATAGATATTATCGAGTATTTACAAGTCGATTTTATATATGTTGATTTAAAATGTATTATATACTGGCATAAAAGTTATGTACCTAAACTTTAAATGCATAATGTCGCCATTTGTGTACAAACCGTTTCCATTCCTTTCTATTCAAAAATCTGTGTATGTATGTGTATGATGTCGCAAATGCACAATAATAACAGTGGACAACAAGACTTTATTAGCATTATTTTTAGCGGAAACGTAGATATTTCTTTTGATATATGAACGTGGTGGGTGATAAAGTTCGGTGTATCACACGCAGGAAATTATGCATGTGACGGTTGAATAAAAATTAAAGTTGTTATAATCCTCACCTCGTATGCTCGGAATAGTAAATATAGTTCCCGAGGCTTCGCGTCCATGGGAAGTCCGCTCACGAATAAAGTCCGCACCTGTAATTAAACGACACTCATTTGAGAAAGTTAATAAAAGTTATGATCTAGCTACATACGTTACACATACTTAAGTGGTCATAGAAATCATTTGACATAGAAAAGACTTATTCTCAATTTAAACAACTTTTTTATATACTTGACATAAATCAAGTATGACAAAATATGTTCCAATGAACCTCACGTTCATATATTTATTTTCATCGGTGTTGAATAGAGCGAGAAAGGAAAAGATCTTTGCACATTAAAGTATTACAACTCAACATATTAATAAGAAGTAAAAAGAAAGGTAGAAGATAAAAGACTAGAGCGCACTATTTCTTTAATATGACACCAAAACTGAGGACAATCTTTAAAATGTTTTCCTAAAAATTATTTAGATTTAAAAAAAAACTGACACTAAAGAGGGCCCACAATCTGCTTTTCCCCAATTCTTTATCAGCTTTTGTAAACGTTTCAACGCATTAATTCGCCGGGTCCATAATGAAATAAAACAGACTTCGTAATGGTGGCGCGATTTGGCGCGTGCGGTAAATGGAGATTAATTGTTGGTAACACCGGCGACCGCCTGCGACGCCACCGCCATCTTGTTGCACACTTTATTTATGCGTCCGAGTTTCACTTCTGGACTTTATTTTTTAATTTCCACGATTTATCTTATGTTATCATTAGATTCGTGAACGGTAGTTTTTGGTTTATTTCAAAAAAGTCATGTTATAAATCTTTCTATCACGTTGATATACTTAGTTACGTAGCACTAAATGCCTAAAGAGACTTTGATCTAGTTTCTTTTTTGTTTTAAATATGAACAAGTTGTTTTAACTGTAATATTAATAAATCAATTCTCAGTTTAAAGTTACATGTGAAAAATTTGGGAGATTAATAAGATCTAAATGAAAACCATTTCGATTTTAATATAAAAGTTTAGTGTATAATTATAAAACATATTAAAATCTAAAGTTTTTTGTTTTAAAAGTTAAAGCGAAAACACTCCATCTATGATTCTTTTGATTACTGACACTAGAGCATTTTCACAGAAAAGATATCATAGGCATTCGTATATATTTCATCGCTTCCGTCCTCTGGTCAGCGGCGGAATGTCCGACCTTTATGTCGGCTATTTTCCGGTCGAATTCACGGGTTCGATTTAACGGGAATTCCCTATATCGATGATGCGTGAAATTTTTGTGACCTTATTTTTAAGATTCTAATTTACTTTTTTCGTATACTAATTCTACAATGTTACATGTCTATATTGTCAATTAATCATGACATTAATCAATTGTCAATTAATCATCATCGCTTTTTCCGTATTTATATTGATTTAAATGGAAAAAGTATAATCTAAAAACTAAAAAAAAACTTGTGGTATGCCCATAATTATTAGTAGAAAGTGCAACAACACAACGAAAACAGTTTTTATTTTACCTTGATTAATAACAAAATACTAATATTACATAACCTAGGAAATTAAATACACTTTCGAATTAGATTTTTTGTATTTTATGCTCTTTTTATAAGGAATTTAAAAACTTTGTATGATGACAGTTAATGTACATTATCTGCGACGAAAAAGCTTTATTCAAATTCAAAAAATTATACCTGTTACAGTTTTATGTAGGAGTATTGTTTTATAATAAATTTATATGAGAATTTATGTTATAAATTACACAATATCAATAACATAGTACTAGAAAAATTAAATCCATGTTAAATATTGTGAACATTAATAATAATATTTTTATCAGTAAACTTATTTTATAGGTACAGGAGCTAATTTTTTTTTCGCTTGAAATAACTAATTAATCGACAAAACAGTAAAATGTGTTACGTCATTTGTACTCGGGAATAAGAAAGGTGGCGACATATTCGGAATGAATCATAATGTTACATGATAAATAAGCGTACTGCAATAATATTTCGAAAGTTAATGAAAAATAAAAACAAGGATCATCAAAAGGTTTAAACTTATAGCGGTACAAGTTTAACGATAGGTATTATAATCCGGCTAACGTAATGGTTCCATTTCATTAATTGTGGAGCGTTGTAATTTACATAATACAATAAGTATATGACATGAAATTTTTTTTCTATTTTTTACCTAATTAAACAGGGGCGCTGTGGATTACCAACTTGCCTTAGCGTAACGCGGAGCTTTCGGGTTCGATCCTAGAGTCACAGGAGTAGACAATAAAAGAGTAAACAATAACTCACGTAGTTTATGTAAATTAAAAATATAACAAACGGCACGTAAGCACGGCAAACACTCGTCAGTCCCATAAATTTTATTCCAGCGGGAGAGTTGTCCGGTCAGTTTGAAAATGCTCTTACATGTCGACCATTTTACACATGGGTGCGCTTGAATCCCTACGCTCCACTATAAAGTTATGTTCCATATTAATATTTGTTTAAGATAATTTGCATTACAAGTTTATAGGTTGGATAAAGTGCAGTCATTTAACATCAGTGCTTAAGTGGATAAAGTATGCAAAAAATGTTATGGCACAGAAAGTTTTAATGTAATAAAAAGTTTAATTCCACCACATGCTTTTAAGAGTGCATTGGTTATTGATTCAATGTGTCTTTCGGTCTGAATATTAACAATCGCAGTGATTGTTGCACAGGAAACATAACGAAGACTTGTAAAGTTAATATTAAATGATAAATAAGTTAAAATGTAAATATTTAGAAAAATTTAAAATCAATCGATCTGCGCTAGTCCTTAAAAAAAATAACTAAACAAACATTTGTCTAATCTGTTACAATATGAGTTTGTCATCAAATTTTCGTTATTAGATAAGTGTCCGAAGAAAAATGTGCCACCAAAAATTTTAGAAACCGCTATTTTAAGAGAGATAAAATAAATATTTTGTGCAACTCACAAATGATCTTAAAAATATGAACTTTTATATGCACCAGAGTACTATGTACGATATAGATAGTAACTATTTTAAACAATTATAACTAAATGTACAAGTTGACACATAATTATTAATAACTACATTATGTCGGTCGGTTTTGTATTTATTACTTATGGAAATTAAGTTTAGAAGATAAGAGATCTATCAACATTCTTAAATTATAATTAATTTTGGTCTAAAGCTTAATATTTTAAATTATAAAGGAGTATTGCCTCATAGACGCCCTAATTTTCACGAACGAAAATATGTAAAAAACGGTGCATGGCGTAGTCAAGATTACGATATACAAAATTAATTCTAAATATTGTAATTCAATATTGGTATGTTGGGATTCATATATATATATATATACATAGGAAATAGATACTAAAGAGTGGATTTTTTTTTCAAATAATTATAAAATGAGATTAAATATAAGCGATTCTTACTTAAATCGAATTTTACAGTGAGTGTTAAAAAAAAGATATAATTTGTAAAAATAAAGCCTCCATAAAAACTTCAACTTCCCGTTCGAGGAAGGCACACATATTCCATTGCGATGTCCCAAAATACATAACGACATAGTAAATATTAACTTCATCATTGCAAAAAATAATATAAGGAAACAAACATTTACGAGGGATCACAAAGTTATATTTGGGGAAAAAGTGTAAGAAAATAATTTAATTATCAATATTAGTAACATATTTTATAATATATGGTTGACTCTTCGGTAAGTTTGTTTCAGTCAGAAGACACAACTATTAAAATTTTTCCTTAACTTTAAATGACATCCAGTTCTATTATGTTTAAATCAACTAATTATCATATTAACCCATTCGAGCTCAAATAGCATGAAAGGACGTAGAAGCTCTGCAATATATTAAGAACCGTTTTCTTAATATTATCAAGAAAATCAAATTATAGCTCAAGCTACAACTTCTTTATTAAAAGCTACCAAATATTTATACTACATTCATGGTAGTGCACTGTTTATCTAAGCATTACAAGTATACATTTGTGTATTTTCAATATGCAGTACAGTTCACTTATTACTTAATCGTTTTAGTAGCTAATAATTTGTCAAGTATGCCATTTACTGTTTTAAATTAAATTTTTATTTATTTTATAAATAGATATTGTGAGAGTGATATTCAATATACCGGCTATATATGAGGGAGAATAAAAAATAAACTCGGATAAAGGTGTATTCACACGATCGATCGAACGAGCATGCATCCGAAGCGAGTGGAGCGGAAACACCCGGGGCAGTGCACAGCGAATTTATCACATGCATATACGTATATGCACGTGTGTACTGTGTAGGTAAGGTAGGCACCTTTTAAAGTAAACACATTGTTCGATGCAGAAAAGTTGCGGATCAGGAACAGTAAACTCATGTTTACTACAGACACATTGCGTGTCACTATATTTTGTAGATACAATAATACTTGCAAAAAAAATCTCAAATTAAAATATAATTTGGATTCTATTTTTAAAAATAATATTATTATTAATATTGTGCAATGGTCATATTATTAAGAAAATACATATAAAAATTTATGTATAAAAACAGTTTTATATTAAACCTCAATGCAAAAAAGGTGTTATGATTTTTTTGCGGGTTTCCGTGTATCCATAGGATTACGATGATACATAAATAAATATGGTCTGTAACACAGTAGTTTTTAAATTTTTATGCTGTGCTAAGAGATGTTCTCGACATTATCTAACATAATCTAAATAACAGGTTCTAAGTTGTCATAGATTGTTTTAGTGAAGGTGAGGAAAAATATTGTTTTTCTTATTGCCATTTATTCTAAAGTTTAGTATAAATTATAAGAATTTTGAAGATAGATAAAAAGAACTTAAATTAAAACTTAACTTTAATCGAATTTGTCTATTAATTAATATAATAAAATAATAAATAT
>DWQX01007245.1:0-10346 GCA_018245475.1 Pharmacophagus antenor | reverse complement strand
TTTTAATACATTTTTCATATAAAATTTTTTATATAAAATTTTATATATAAAATTTGTATAGTTAATTTGTACTTTTTGTTTGTTTCTTTTAGTCTTTCATGTATTAAAATTAATCAAACAATCGAAACGTCCTATCTGTTCAATCCATTTGCCCGACCAATTCTTATTGAGGAGCGAGGCCTGCGCGCCTCTGGGCCCCGGGGTCGTTATTTATTACTCGAGCCTATCACTCAGCACGCCGCCCGACTGAGAGTTGTTACAATAAAGAATTAGATAATATGAGTTCAAACATCAATCCTATACTTATCGTGTCATATTGGTATACACGATACTATAAATATAGAAATGTAACTTTCGTTCGGAGTATTTCATCACAAAACAACTCTCTGGGGGATTCGTTTATAAAGTCTTTGTGTAACAGCGACTATTCCATCTGAACTTTCTGATCAAACTCAAAATCTAATATTCTTTGTTAAATAGAATTTAAACAATCACTTTCAGCAATCAATCGTTTGATTATTGTCGGTCCGCCACGCCCCGGCTGAATACAACTGACAAAAAACACACGGGGAACGATTACCTATAGACATTTGCACTTGATAAATGGTTGTAAACTTGCGATAATAATAGTAAAGGTCGCGAAAGCATACACGATAAATCTGTTCGTCACTGGTCTCTCACATAAATAGTTGACCATATGTAACGGTTACCTAAGTAACGCGCAAAACTACGCATTCGGAAGCCGTAGAGTGCAATGAGCCGAGTGTTGTAAGGTTTCACCTTTCTCGTTAACCTTTTCACACTTGCTCTCTCGCCGATGACGCGATTTTAGTTATCTATCGTCCGTTAATAATTATATAATGGCGGCGGAGTTGTTGTTGCTCTCACTTAACCACTACTGGACTAAGTTACGAGCGCGATCGTCCGGTCTGCGCACCGTTCTATTACACACACATAAGTCATTCAATTTTTATCATTCGTATGAACTTTCTCTATTCACCTTTCTTTTTTAAAACGATTGATTATTGGTATGCTTATACTCTAACACTTTGTCGTCTGGAGACATCAATATGGTTTCGTTTTGTTGCAATTGAAAACTAACAGATGAACTAAATCTGTTCCGTCTTTAAGACCGAAAATACATAAAAGACGTCTTTTATGTCTTTCGATTTATAATATAATACTTAAAATTTTCTTTTTATTATACTTAAAAACTACATTCCATTTGATTTTTAAAAAACGTTTATAAAAGTCAAAAATTCATGGCAATTCCGCCGGCGGCAAAGATAAAAATGTGTCTGAGAAATGCGTACGTCAGTATTAACAGTCGAATTGTGTGCCTTATCGTACACGTCATAGACGTTGTCTTTGGAAACTGAAGAAGAAATTGTAAGAGTAGGAAAATACATTTTACCATCTTTAATCTATGTTCATAAGTCATTAAGCCATAGTGCAAGATTGTGAATCAATTTGCTTCCTCTTTTGTACTCGTACTCGTACACATGTAAGTCGAACGTTGTCGACGATCTTCCCGTTCTCTTCAACTTTAATTACTTCCGGTAACTTATCGTGGTGGCGGAGTGTCCGCGAGCAGAAGCAATCACACCGTTGCAGCTGCACGAGTGGGATAGAGATAGACACACAGTTCCGGCGTCTTTTGCAATGATGAGCCCAGAAAACAACTGTTCAAATCTTTGTAATAGAAAGTGCACGTTTCTCTAAAATATGCCTGTAGATCAGATTTTAAAGATTTTTTTAATGGAATGTGTATACTTTCAACATAATCACATAAAAAATTAGCCATAATCAAAAATTATTTCCAATCTATTTATTACTCATGTTTTTTTTTCCATTTATTTTTATTTGTAAAAAGTATTATTTCAGTTTCTATTAATATATATAATAAAAAAACAGTTTTAAGTTGAAAAAAAGGAACGCTATTAGGTAAAGGTGTGAAATTTTGTAGAACATGTCATTAATTATAGTACAAACAACACGCTTATGTAGGTCGCACCTACCATATAACAAATTTTGAGCTAGTATATTAGAATTTTGTTTGCTGTGATATATTAGTATTATCACATCCTCAGGAAGTATCTTCGTCGATAGTTACCCTACACTTACTGAATATTGCAAGTGATGCAGAACTTGCACACCCGCTCTACATCGCGCGGTGCTCCAGTGGGGAGATTATTTCTCTATTTTCACCAATTTGTATGAATCTCTGCATGCTACTTATTGCGTATTGCAACCGAAAGCAATCTTATAAATTACTTTTACAAAGATATTTTTATTCATAGCCTTTTTTATAATCAATAACTGCCTTTAACAGGGTATGTAAATTTCTGTTGAGTGTAGCAACAGAAAGTACTAGTTATAGTTCGGTGATAATAATTACCGCTAAAAATAAATGTTATCTCTTGCGAGAACCAGTTCTGCTATATCATTATTAGCATGTACTTATTGTATGTCACCTATTTCAAAGTCATGTCATGTTCCTGGCCAAAGTACATTTGTAATTATATTTCCATATAGTGTAAGCTCGTATAAATTGTAATTGCTCGATGTAATTACTGACACGTTTAGAAGGTGCTACATTATATCCGAAAAAAGAAGCCCAAGATTTCCCTTTAATTATTATTTATAATAAATAATAAATTTACACATATTCCATTGCTGAGGTACTAATTATATGTCAAATAAATGTTATCGACACAACTCTAGAACGTGACAGTGAGTTTTTTCTGCCGAGAGCAACATTTTGTTGCACAACATTGCGTGTTGTTGTTACTTTTATCGGCTAGATTAATTACTTAAATATGACGCGGAAGATTATAGAAAATACTACCGGAAATACTGATGACTTTTAAGGAAAATAAAAAAAACCCGGGAAACAGTACACCCGCCTAAGGTGGGACAAAATGCAATAACATCATTAGAATGCACCAGTGCCTCGATAACAATGACTCAGCCGCATTAATTTGGAGCTTCGTTGCAAAGAATTTAAGCTCAGATTCCTTTGTGAAGCGAAGCGTTGTTAATACATTAGAGAATGGAAGCCGCGAATATAGGGCGCCCCACCCCAACCCTTCCCGCAGTGTGATTCCGCTTTTCGGCGCGAGCGGACGAGTTTTACGCTTTTCAAAAAATTTTTTTTCAGACGTTACAAGTATGGTGATTAGTGAGACAGTGCGATGCGATGGCTAGGAAAAGGGTAAGGGTCCGGATAAAAGGGGTTCTTGTGTGGAGTGTTTCACGTCACTGGCGCTAGAGTGCGCTTCGGTGTAACGGGGAGTCCGCGCGGCTGTGCACACGGAGCGGATTTAACGTGTAGCATTTTAAAAGTTCTAAAACAGAAATGTTTAGCGTGTTTTGATTTTTACTTCGAGATTAGAAATTTTTTTAGCGAAAAATACAGACTAGAGCTGGATTGCATGGTTAAACTTATATTTATTTTATTGTATCCCATAAATTTTAAATATAAATCTAATTCCTTAAAGCGATTCTTATAGGTTTTATTTTGAATCCGCCCTGTAATATTATGTTGCCAAGTGTCGTTTTGTAAACAGCGGATAATTTGAGGCCACGATTTAGATTCAAAATGGACTGAATAACCACTAAGGTCACAACATTGACAGCTCAGAGGAATAGTTTAACAGATCGATACCTCAAAGTTTAAAATAAAACAAATAGTTTCTTTGCTATAGTGATAAATATTTGATTCCTTAATATTCACTTTATAGTATCTGCTGTCATAATGTTCAACTATTTACTAATCTATACGAATTAAGCAATGAGCAATGTACAGTTGTATAATTTACACAAATGGGTTTATTGTTACACGAACGGGGGTTACATGTTAGCAAAAAATAAAAATAGCCTTTGTAATTAGATAAGTTGTACAGTGCATTAATAACTTATGTGAGATAACGGTGTAGTTTTTGCGTATTCACGTAGAGCATGCCGTTCCCCCGCGTCGTCACTTTAAAAAGGTAAATAACGCGAGTTGCCGCGTCTTCGGAATGTTCCAGGCAAATTCTGTTAAAGTCGCTTCGCAAATATGAATTATTGAACGGGCCAATTTTATTCTCGATCTGATCTAATTCAATATTCAGCTGTGAACGGTCCGATTGTGTGCACCGAAACCACGCGTCTCGTTAGGGATGTCACTGGAGGATCTATTTTTAGTGAACAATGAAGTTATTCCTTAATCAACCCCATCCGTGTCATTACTGACAGATGTACTGCGAGCGCACCCATTATTCGTTTCATTTTAACCATTTGTTCACCAAGCTTATTTCCCATTGGGGGAGTTCTGGGGGAGGGAGGGGGGGGACCGACAACTCCGTACTATTATTTTTATAAAAAATAAAACATGGCCATACATATACTCAAAATTAAAATAATCCTCACAGATTCTGTTGCTGTTGATGCAAAAAATGGGTCGGTGAATATTGACTCCACCATTGGAGTGCAGGATTAGTTTATAACCGACTACAAGAAGGAGGTGCTCAGTACTTCTTATATTACTTCTTACAGTATTTCTTTTTATTCTTTTGTATAATGTCACCAAACACGACTTCCTTCATTGAGTGCTCCGATTTTAATGATTATTTTTTATTGCAAGTAAATATCCCCTCCTATATCTGTAGTTGATACCATAGAATTAAAAAAAATACTGTCGGTTCAATTTTAGAGGAAAGAAAATAGTTTTATTATTATATTGTTATTACTTTTGAAATAATCTCATAATTAATTGATGGGACTTATAATTTTGTTAGTGTCTAATCTTTACAAAGTAAAATGTATACAGTATTCCTCTTTTTCCGTAGATTTGAATTGCTTTCTTTTAACTTAAATAGGGATTAATAAATATAATGTACTGCCCTTTTAACAATATTCTTTGTATTGGTTCGATCTGAAAAGTACTCAACGTCTGAAATCGAGTGTACTTGACGATGCTCCCCAGGGATTAAATTGTTCCAATTAGCTGTTATTTTATTTTCCAATGTAAAAAGGCGAAGATTATATTACTTAATAATAATATTTAACTGTTGTTGGAAGTGTGGCGCGCCTAAGAGATTTGTAACTGAATATATTTAACATATTTAAATTACTTTTTTTTACATTGTGCTTAGTACATAGGCTTACCCACACTTCACATATAAGCCCGTTGGACAAAAGCATGGACATTTTCATTTAATTGTTTGACTTTAAACGGTTTCATTCGGACATGGACAATAGAGTATTTTACAATTTGCTGTAAACCGTTCGCTGAACAGTGACGAAAGTAAACTATTAATATATAACAAAACTTGATTTGTTTGTACGTATCTGCAATTATAAATACTATTTCAATGTTATAAGGCTCATATTCTTTTAACCCTTTATGATTATCGCTACGGTTTACGAGACGCGTTATTTCAACGCAACAACGTTCATAAGAAATCACTATAACTTAACCTGTGTTCAGGTTTTCAGCTTTATTTAAATTCTTTATGGTAACTTTAAAAAAAAACTACGATCAATAATGTATAAAATTACTATGGCCTCGAAAACTGAACAACGTCATAATAGACGTAAAGTTAGTGTTAAAAAGTTACATTCATCTTAACGGATTCGTGACAAGCCGATATTTAAATGCGATTAGCGTGGGACATGGGCGACTGCCAACTCCCTGCCTCTGCCCACACAAATGAAATTTTCTACTGCATTGAAAACCTATAAGCTTTAGTGCTTAAAGTTATAGAAATCACATATTCATGTAGTTATGTAAGGTTGAAAAATAATAAATATACACACTTATGTACCCACTGGGGAGCTGGGACTTTTTTTCGTAAAGTTTGTAATAAACTCTGGTCTAGTCGCGGATTAGCGGAAGTCGCATGTCCTCTAAACTATTGTGGAGTTCCTCACGATTGTGATCCTCTACAAGAGTGTAAGTTCTGTGGGAATCGGATCCACATATCTCTTCGTACTATATAGCGCTGAATGACAGACAATTCTTACTTATCTATCACCGTTTAATTAAAAGAATGCAGAATAATTAAGTTAACCCTCCAATCGCGGACGAGGTGGAAATCGCGTTACGCTTGTTTTGTAAAATGTAGCGGCCCACGCTATTACCATGCATCTATGTTTTAGGCGTTTTTACGTCGGAATACGGTAGTCCCCCGTCTAATACGTTTCGCATCGGGCATAAAATATGCGGGAGAAACATAAACGAATCACATAGTACACTGAATAATGGTTAGCCGTTACTAGCCGCCAGAATATGCCTGCGGTTTGCGCGTTATGGATAATTTCTTTTAGTAATCTCAAAAAAAAAAAATACGCTGTTTTTAATTATGATACGTCTCACCAACGATCGTTTAAGGTAATCCTGATGAGAGATTTTATTTAACACTAATCATACCTTAAAGGGTCAAATGACCCATTTTAAACTTTTGCATTGATAATACACGAATAATTTTTACTTCTCTCCGTTAAACTTTAAGACTTTTATTGACTTATTTAATCTAGTGTTCTCATGCTATTTTTGTATTTTGTTTAGTTTATGTTGAGTAATACCGTCTTATACCATTGTTTACCACGTTTGGTCATTTGACCCTATGAAAATTGTTGGTATGGTTAGTGTTAACACACTACTTCACTTATATCTAATACTCTGTCTAAACGCTATAAGCAGTATTATGTTCCGTGTAACCATCTTTACTAATGCCACATTATTACGGCCAGGCGTATCACTTATTATCGGGTGAACGTGAATCCATTGAGGCAATAATCATCTTAATTGGATAAAAGGAAAACTAATTTTAAAATAATATATTAATAATTACAATGTAGTTTCTGATTCTACTCAGAAGAACGGACTTCTTTGAAAGTGGCCTTAGTCATTCAAAAGTACCTTTGTAGGTTTTTAAATAAACAAAGAGTATTAGAATTTTGAATTCGTGCGAAAGATCGTTGTGTAGTAACATTAGGTTGGATGACATGAATGTCTACCATTATTCACAGCTGTCGTGCAAAAAAATTAAAAATGTCCGCAATGGAGACACGCTGCAACGGTAAGTACTAATTGTAGCATTGCCCCGGGAGGATCGTACTTTTTACTAGCAGCGACAACGTACTCGTTTGAATTAATTATGAAGTTGTACGTTCAGACAAAAGGTTAACTAAATGTCGACTCTTCGTTCCATACTCGCGACTAGAAACGTTTATTATTTTAATATACTGTGCGCGTAATAACGATAATGGATAGAATATATCATTTTTAGTGTTCCTCCAAAGGGTTATAATAAAGTTTACCCATATGTCTGTCTGTCCGTCTTTCAGCGGGTTCTCATAAATCTTGATGGATAGAAAGTTGTAATTTTCACTGATTTTATAAGAAAGAAGTACTTGTATACTATATCATGTGAACCGTTCCAAAGCTAGAAAAACGTCAGTGTATATTTTAATTCTTACCGCGGCAAACATTACGAATGTTGTACGAATCAGGTCTTTTGCAATACATACTCGTATGTAGATACCGTTGTCTAGTTTCGCTCACACTTACTACAAACGGTTTTTTACATATTGTTTTTAAATATTTAAAAATAATGTAATCGTTCATTTACTATTTACTGTGACACATTCTTCAGTTCGATTATATTTTTTTAAATTTTAAAAATATTCTTTTAGATCGGTGGAACACTAATTTTTGTATAACAAATTTACTGTAATAAGACATTAAGCTGACTAAAATTGTGACTTAAACTTTAAAAAAATATCTATTAAATTTCAAACTTTTATCTTTTCATGAACTTGCTTACCTCATACGAAGTTTAATTTATTTTGAAATTTGTAAAGTATTTTAATTACGTTGCCAACTTTGAAGATATCGAGATGATTATACTGGTAATGGTGGGAGCAGAAAGGTCATCAATGGCAGCACGATTTTTTTATTTGAAAATCAATGTAAATGTCGTTACCGCAGAGTTGAGAGCAGCACATGACCTCGTATAGTTACTTACGGCGAATGGATAATGATTTTCATTTTACTATTAACAAATTGATGCTTAATAACTATAACTTCTGCTGCTGTATACGCCGAAAATACTGATCTTCAACGACAAAGTTTAAACATTAACAAAAAAAAAATGTAATATAATAATAATAATTAATTTTCAGATTATTAATCCATCAAGAACAAAATTAAATAAGAATTGAAGAACATTCGATACCATTAGTAGTACTACTAATAGTTATTATCAAAATGTATGTCGGCAAGCTCTTTTCTTCGATATTGTTGTCAGCTGCTCCGAGTCCTGCATTCAGACTTACTTCCGACCCTTGCACATTTTCTGTCTTTTGTTGAATGGTTCCGTAATCTACAATTGACGAGGCCTTACGTAGTATTATTTAGTACCTTTTTTATTCTAATTGATTTTGGAACTAAGACCCCATAGGGATAAACCACCCAAGTCATATCGCATTGCAGACTCATTAGTTCTTTATTTGAACCGCATATCTGAATTTATTTGAATAGTCGTTAGATTCCGACGACGGACATCGATCAATTTATAAAATATAATTTATAACTTTGATTAATGGCTTTCGCCTTCCATTATTAATGGTTCAACTAAATAAGCTTCTAATATTGTTGAGATCTATTCGCCCAAAGGTTTAGGGGACACGGCTTGCGAAAATATCGTTGCAAATTTGATTATGTTTACTCCATAATTTTTTTCTATCAGAAAATAATCAACAAATACATGAGAGAGAACTCTCCATACTTTTTCTAAAGAAATAGTACTATGATGAGACACATAAAATACCTATATTTTTTTCCATATCAAATCAAGGGTTAAAACATACTTTGAGGTTTAAACTTTAGATTGTTAAAAATTTTAAAGTATATCGTCAAAAAACTCGGACTTATAAGAGCTCCGTTGCATTGTATGCTCTCTTACAACGCAGCTAACTTGGGCAACTTGTTAAGCAGCCTTACAAGTTACTACGCTTGGTTAAGTTGGGCTGAGCAAAGTTGTTCCAGTTTTTGTGTTTTTTTTTGTTATCGATTTGGAAGGCTAAACGCGACTGACTTGTCAACACACCTAACGTTATGTATATAAGTGAGTTACATATTATTCAAAAAAAATTAGTGTAAAGCATTTGTTGATTAAGCTACAGGTCGGCTCGGTGTATGAGGAAATAACAGTGAGCATCTCTAGTTTCTGTTAGCCATTTTGTTATTTCGATTCATATGTTATATTTTTATATGAATATGTATAATATTTTGTAATTATATGACCATGTATCTCTTTTTCACCGATTGTAAGTTAGAGTTACAACGGTGCAAACTAATATCAACTTAAAATAGCGTATTACTTTTTCATTTATCTATAACACTGTGTTTTCCCCTACTTATTTCCAAAAAAAAACATTGAATTATTTGCTCAATTTCCAGCCCGTTAGGTACGTACACATAGGCGGTTATCCCACATTGGGCCACAGACAGACTTCAACTAACATGAGCGGGAATAGTGTCGTCAGAAAGCATAGTTTCCTACTGAGCTCAATCACCGATGTTCCCTTTCCGCGACCACGCGGTCCTAAGGCGAAGGTATGTGACGTCATGCGCTCGGGCGAAGGGCTGAAGAAGTGCTTCGCTTTCAAACTGAAACTGCTTGCTGAGGGAAAGGTAAATCGTGTGGTTGAGTTATTGTAAAACCCAGTACTGTATGCGCTAGTTATTTACTTAGCATCATATCTAGTATCTCATATATATTTACTTAGTACATATATAAGAATAGCAAACAACGCCAGTATAGCTTATGTATAGTGTTTACTCACAAATAAATAAGACGATAATGTTCTCTTAGTTATTTCCGGATGTCATCGTCTTGTCAAACAAACGCACCTCATATAATTGATAAGCAATATATACCCGAAATATTAATAATAACCGATAGAAAGTTACATTATCTGGTATGGGACTAGAGTAGCTTTCACGTAGTTCTTTGTAGTGACATTAATGAGGGATCCCGTAGGGTTTTAGTCGAGTAAGTCTGGTGTATCGTGCGATTTAGTCAGTCGTGTAACAATTAAAAGATAAACAATTGTTTTTTTACCGAAATAACTTTTTTGAAATCATAATATACTTTATTTAGCCTGTTAATAGTATCAAAAATGTTCGAATGTTTATCATTCTCACGGATCGTAGTATGTTACCAATGTCGTTAATAGGCATCTAAAACACTTAACTAGTTAATGGTGGCGTTGGTGGTTGTCGCGCGCATTGGTCGCGCGGGCAGATGATTGTGCCCCGGCCTGCAGCCGTCCGCTATCGATCCGACCACCCG
>DWQX01007244.1:0-10347 GCA_018245475.1 Pharmacophagus antenor | reverse complement strand
AGTGGGTAGCCCCTGGGCCAATTTCCAGGAAAAGTGCCCTTTTCAGGGCGCCGGTAGCCCCACACACGCCCCCCTTCGCACGGGGGGGTATGGTGCAGCAATGCATTTTACCCCGCGCAAACAAAAAAAAAAAAAGAATATATCTGGCTCTCGAATATATGACTGCTTGAACATAGGAGTGCTGTTATGGCAGCAGATTGACATTGAAGGTGACACCTAGCCTGGTTGGTTTAAAAAACCCTTGCACTATTCAGAGTCCACAACTTCTATGACCCGGAAATTGAACCCGGTACCTCCGCATTACAAGGCAAGTCGATAAACCACTGTGCCACGAGGACAGTCAAAATAAAATCATATTATAATTTGACATTAATTTATAGTTTAAGTGTATATTTAAGTGTCGGGTGGGCTTGCCTTGCCACTGCATGACTGTTCGATATGTATCGTAACAAACTCGCAGAACTATCACGATTCGGAAATGGGATCGGGTACCTATGGGCGTGCCGATCCGATGACTCCGTACACTCACCAAACGCAGAATCCAGATCAGCATCACACTGAGTCACGTAGCAATACAAAAATATTATATATATATTGTTTATTTTGCCAGTTGCGCGACTGGAGAGTGTGAAGGTCGCTTTCACCTTGTGAATCACTATGGTAGCCAGGTCAAGAGAGAACTTAACAATTATATTGCAACATCCATATGAAATTTAGATAGATCTGACCTCTTGGTATGACGTAATAGAACTGTTCTATTCCCAACGGAGAAGAATAAGACTTGTGTGGTATCGATTTCCGGACATTTGGATATTATAAATTTAATTATATGATATTTGACATAAATAACAATTATTAACTGGCTTCAGTCGGTGCTACAATAGTGTACGTTTATCTTTTTTAGTTGTCTGATAATAGAACATTAGCATAATAAATATCAATGAAAATTGTATAATGGAACATCGTTATTCTAATTTGGATGTCCCATCTCAAGGAACATTAAAGTTTATTAGTTATTTTGGGGAATAAATTTAATTCACGACAATGTCACTGACAATTGCGCTTGATATTAAAGACTACTTTATAATAAAAAACAAATATTTTATACATTCACGTTTCTACTACCAAGTAACGAGTGTGGACTATGGAAGTGACTACTATATCAATGTTCAGAATGGTTCATTGGTGAGCAAAGAAAATAATCTAAATAATAAAAAAACGAATTCGCGCCAAAATCTTACTCCGATCTTTCGAAGCGAAAATTACTCGCGTTTCATTTTTAAATAAACGCCGTGGCTAATTAAATTATTGGGATAACGATAAACAGTTATGATATCATGTTTTAAGAAGACAAATTTAATGTGGTGCTTTATAAACATCGTACCTATGGTGTCATTGTTAAAGACATATACTACCTGATGAACTTCGTCTTGTAATGACTTCAAAATGCAAATAATAGCCCGGGCAACATATTAATGATATGTAAAATTTTATTATTCCTATAATGACTAACTGGTTAAATAAATACTAGATTATTGTTTAGTTACTTTGATAATCAAAAAAAATAATTAACTCTCAGAGATAGTTTCATTTATTCAAAATTTAACACAATTTATGAATTAGTATTTTTTAATTTGTAGTTTTATTTTCTCAGCAGACCTTACTAACTTTACTGTACTATTTACTGCCATAATATTACTGTATTATTTTCGCATGCAATTTAAACCAATCATTAACTGCATTAAGTTCAGAGACGTTAAATTACGAAAACTGTAATAAGTTTTTCTTTCTCTTTCCTTTATATACTTTCCTATTTGTATACAGCTATTTAGGTGTTAGAAAAAAAACTGCTTAATTTTTTTTATTACTTATATCAATTTATTCAAGTTTTCAAAATATACTTCAAAGTTTGGTCTATACCAATCACACCATTATTTTAGGGAGTTTAAGATTATTTTGTAATATCTGAGGCCAGCATTTAGAAAATCGTAATCTTAAATTTATTCATAGATTTTATTTTGTTATTTATAAAGATTTTATTTAATTTTCAATAATTAGTTTTATCTTAATCTGTTCCGTATACTTTTGTAACGTTGGTGTATTCATTAAGTATTTTAATGTAATTCATTTATTGAAAACTTTAATAAAAAGTTAATTTTTACTAAAAGAGGATGTAATGTTTAGAAAGAAGGCGCAATCCGTTGCATATGTATCGGAGCAAAGTCTATCGTCGAACCCGTTGTGTTAATATTACTCACAAAATATATAAATATTTGTCACCTTTGTATACCTAGTTATGACTTCATCTTCAAGGTTTTCATATTCGCGTGCCATATCTGCGTATTTAAGATAACAAACCTATTACTTGTTGCATATATAAATATTTTGCACATAAAGTTATATTACGGTTATCCCATTACAGTTTTAAACTTTTTATCATTTAAACGTATGCACCAAATAGTGAGTATAATATCATAACTATATTGGTAAAGTAAATTCTCAAATATACTTGTTTTTTAGCTTAGCGATGTTTCAAACAAAAAAACTGTTATCTTTTCATTACTTAATGAAAAAAAACTACACAAGGACTTAATTATAGACACAATGTTGTAATATTTTTATTTTACAATCATAATCATTTTGCATTTATATGCAAAATAAAAAATTTAAAAATTGCTCAAAATCCCAAGAAAAATACGATGTTTGTTGATTTTTCAGTACGTCATAATCGTTACAATCTGTTTTTTGACAGTCTGTTATCGTACAATGCAGTTACACAAAAATTTATATTTAAAAAAAAGTAAGAAGTATGAGCGTGAAACGTGAATTTTAAATTAATAAATACATTGTAGTGAATATAAAACTAGTAATTAGGTGAAATAATATCAGATTTATAAAAATTAGGCATAGTACTGAATTTTCATATTGATTTAGACTCATTACTTATTTTTATAAAGGTCTGAATATAATGTATAAGTAATTTTTTTCAAGTTTCCTTATGTAATACGTACGAATTTATTTATTTAGTTATGTATGTTACATTAGGCAAGCTGAAAAATTGTATGTTGTATTATAATTTAATTTATTATAAAGGAATAATAAGAAACATTGATTTACATTGATTCACCAAATGTAAGACTTCACATTAGTTTTAGAAATGAAAATAGTCAAATTTTACATACAAAATTTTTGGGTCACGTTCATAATCTTACATTTGTTTGGAAATTCATGATCAACGAATTTGGCATCATTTTACTTGTAAACCTAAGTCTAAATTAATTCAGAAGGTTTAAATGATGTTGAATGTTACCATTCCATTAATGGTAAACAAAATAACGCATTATTAAACGTGACGAACCTCAAGTACACCCGTTGTCTCACAAATAACAGCACATCATCGGCGATGATACAATTTCTCGCTCCTCTAAAATATATGGTTTTCACGAGGGCCCACTGGCCCATACGAGAAGAGGATGAGTCATCGTACCTGACTCAATGATCTCCACACGGACCTACAACATCCGTTCGTATGCAACAAAACTCAACACAATTGGGAAAACCGTATGCGGCAACAGCACTGAAGCAATCACGAACTAAAAAATATTCAGAGCGATCGATGAAAACAACCTTTTGACGTTCATAA
Organism: Pharmacophagus antenor; assembly: GCA_018245475.1. NCBI lineage: Eukaryota > Metazoa > Arthropoda > Insecta > Lepidoptera > Papilionidae > Pharmacophagus > Pharmacophagus antenor. The sequence continues at coordinate 6,704 of DWQX01007244.1, read as the reverse complement.
TGAGTAATCAAGAAACTCCAATTTTTTTTTCATCTATAATAATAATAACTTTATTTCAGAGCAATGATCCGAAATTATTAGTAAAGAGTATCTCTCATACAGAGCATCGAATAGGACATCTAGATGTTGTTTTTAATTTACATTAACGCTAGATTTTACGGAATCGTCATTTAGATGGACCAAATCTAGGTAAAGTTACGTATACTATGCGTTTGACTTTTTTAATTTTTATACTGCCTCTGGCAACATTTCAATGTGAAACATAAAAATACAATAATGCATAAAATTACTACAGACTTGAAAAGAAAAACATGAAAATGTAGGTAAACATATTATTAAAAATTATTAAAAATGTAGACCTTGTTTCTTAAAAATTATTAATCTAATTAACAAATTAATAAACTAATATAAGTTTCAGAAATTTTATATACGCATTCAGAAGTTATTTTTATTATTATAAGGAGCAAAAAATTATAAGAGAATTAATCTGACGACCAGATCGGAAAAAGGTATGTTTCCGTATAACGTAAAAAAAAAAATTACTTGCAACACAACAGTCCTCAACGAATGCTGTACTTCCTTTATTAAAAACTGTAATAGATTTTCAATTTATTTTTATTTTTTATTTTGTTTAAATTAATTCTTAACTACATTTTTTTAATTGGTTATGAGCTTGGCCTCAATTTCACCTGATGTTAAGTGAAGTAAGGCCATTGATGTAAAGCGTGTTTGCTAAGAACATCTGGCTCTCACAATTATGACTGCCTGAACACAGTAATGCTGTTATGGCAGTAGTTGGACATTGAGGGCAGTAGCTTGCCAGGCGGGTTTGAAAAATCCTACCACTATCCAGACTCTACAACTCTTGTAGCCCGGGAATCGAACCAAGGATTTCCGCCTGACAAAGCAAATAGGTCCACGGATGTAGTTAAACATTCCGCTTCTTCATTCCGATCTTGTAAAAGTCTGCTTAATATTTTACGGGGACACTGTAACCAATAAACAGTTCCAAACTTTGCAATAGGCACTGTAAACGACGAACGGCTTTTAAATATAAGAAACACATATGATAAACTCATATATAATAAAGTACTCTGATCCCAAGACAGGTAGCCAGGCAACACATGTAATGGATTATCAGAGACTGAAAAAAAATTAAATATATATTAACAACCAGACTCAGAAAGAACACAAATGTTCAACCCTTGAATGTGTCTCTTGAATAGAAAACGATCCTTGACCACTGGTATCACAGGTTTTATACCATTACACCAACCGACCAGAAAACGTTTAGTATTTATTATATAATAATAATATTTTTTTATGTTTACTACACATATTTCCTTGACTTATAACATTGTGGTATATTAGAAAAATATTACTTAAATAGCGTCAATAGAAAACTAACTCATTATCGACCGGTGATGAAAAAGCAATCTCATCTTGTAGTGCTTTTCTCGATAAACTCTTTACTGCACAGGTTTTTTTTTCATTTAAAAATGAATGTGTAGAATTAAAGAACTGAATAATCGTCTAAAAGTTTGTCTCTCAATAGGCCATCAGCTACAAAAGTCAGAATAACGAGCTAAATATGGGCCAGCGGCAACGATGAAAGCCTAAAAATCGGCTACCGGTCGGTAAAGTGTTAAGATAAACTCGAAAACATAAAGAAGGTGAGTAAAGAACGATTCTAATGCCCGACTCATTACGTACCTACAGGAAGGTGCAGCAATTAAAGGCAAATTACATAGCATATGACTTGGCGAATTTGCAAAAAAAGTTCCACAGGGCATAAAAGGCGATGGATGAATTTCTACCGGCACAGGAAACGTGATGACTAACGTATGGCCGCGTCAATTTCCACTGCAATGGAAACATTTCATGAATTATGAAAGGTGGACTCAATGGGAAATCCGTATGAAATATTCCGTTTCGTTTCTCAACAAACAGTGGAAAAGTGAATGCGAAAAAGATGATCAATTTCACGACTACGAGCTGTTCAACAACGTAATTAAATACAGCGAATGAATCATCGCTCCTCACTGTGCCATGTATGTTAATATATTATCATTTCCTACAACAATATATATTTATTGAATATTAACTTTCAATATTTAACCCTCTATGGGCCGAGTTTTTGTGAAATTTTAATCCAACTAAAGGATGAAAATTGTCTCTTGTATAAATCTATTTATACAAAAGAACCTTTTTGTTCAGTTTGATGAAACTTATTTTAATTAATACACTGTGACTTTCAGTTAATAACGACCAATAAATATTAACATTTGTGTAAAATTGTAATGTACCGAAATATTACATTAAGGTTACACGGGCCCATGGAGGATTAAGATATAATTAGATTTTAGTTTTTACTTTCAGTTTTGACTGCCTACATAACACAGCAGTTAAAGGCTTGCCTAGTAACAGTAAAGTTCGGTGTTTTGAGAGCCTCTACAGTTTGGACGGTGACAAGAGTTTTTCGAACCCACCTCAATAGCTATCATCGAAAATCATCTAAACGTATAGGATTCAATGTCTTGACTGGTTCACTGACCTATACTGACACACAACCTAAAACTAAACTTTTTATGCTAAAGAAATGAAATTCGGTAGGTGTGTTCTTTCTGACGTGTATTTCCACTAAGAAGGATTTTGAAATTACACCTCTAGAGGGGGAAGGAAAGTGAACAAAAGTTGTTTAAATTTTAATTAAACTTCTTAACTGAGTCGATGGAATCTAAACTTGGTGCACATTCTATAAACGGAATTAATCTTAATATTAAATAAATAAGCTACTACACCCAGAGAAGAGGATAAGTGACGGCTTGTATAGATACTCGTATATATGAGCTATAGTAAAGACGAAGGGGCTTCTACGTCTATGCTTTTTGTCATTGACATAATAGGTATTTGAGAGCTTTTATGTCAATGACAAAAAGAGTGTCAAAAAGTGACAAAGAGAGTGTGAACTTTTTAGAAAAAAAAAATGTTAGAATGCTTACATTTGAAAATCGTGTTAAGAATGTTGTCATAGAATTTGTTTCTAAGTTTCGTCAATTTACCGATATAACATTATTTGCATTAAGCAAGTATCGATTAACAAATTGTTAATTGTTCATAAATTGGCTTCATCTGTAAAAGAGAAAATGGTTAAGCATTGTTTTAAAACTTACATTTTTCACTTTTGTTTTCAAATTCAATTAATGAAATCGTATTATTTTGAGATAAATCCCAATCATTCTATAATATCAATATACCATAATTGCTTATAAACTCCTATTACTTAATAATAGAAATCGATAGTTAATTGCCCGATAGAGGAAAATTGCCTTCACCTATCTATTTATGGGGACGTATTTCCTCAACGCGGTCGATCGAACGATGACCCGTGTTTTTTTTTTCGTATAAATAGATTTTGTTATTACGATTATGATTAAACTTAATAATTAAATTAAAAATTACTGGGGCCTTTCACGAACATTGAATTAACCAAAGTGTTGAAAAAATTACGTATTAAGAAAATAGAAATGTTTAAGTGTTTCGAATATACAAATTTAGTAATGCTATAGGTAAAAGTGGTAAGTAGTAGATTGAGCATCTGAGCTTTGGATTGTTATTACAAAAACGTGCACCTAAGAAAATCTATTACACTAAATAAATAAAGAGCTTTCCATACTAGCTAACAATAGTACAGAATATTTCAGCTTTGCGTGTTACGTTAAGTTTTCTCTCCTTGTGCTATTCAAAATAATGAAGGCTCGTTTAAAGCACATAAAATCTATTTAACACTCTAACACATTTATATTTAGATTATATATAACTGGTGAAAGACAAAGATAAAAGAATAAAAAAAAATTAAATGTAGAGTTATCATTCCTACTTACATCGCAAAAAGAAGAAAACAAACATTAAAAAATTTAAAGTGAGGGATGATTCAATAAAAATCACCATCAAGATTACTAAAATGTATCCGCACTTACATGGAACAATCGAAAATACTTCTGTTAAAAGTTAAAGAATCATTAAATAAATATGTAAATTTCTAGAACCTTATTCACGGATAATACTCTAATCCCAAGATAGCTAAACAGCACGTGAAATATGGGCTAAGTGAGACCGATAAATATAGATATTTTTAAATATGTAATTAAATATATTTATAAAGAATCAGACACAGAACAAATACAAATGTTCATCATATAAATGTATGTGCTGAGCGGGAATCGAACCTGCGACCGCAGGTGTAAGTGGCGGTGTTGCTACCATTACACCAACGGGCCACTCAAAATAATTACGTTTGTAAAACCCAGCGTGTCTTTCGAGAAGCATTTACGTTATCAATGTTACAAGAAACGATATAATTTTGTGGCGTCATTCAAAACGTGAGAGATGAAGTCATTGTCATTACGTACTAAGTCTACATCCGAGCGAAACGATTGTTTTCCCCAATCGTTGACGTACGCTTCTGAAAGCTAATACCGCACTGGATCGTGCAGCTAATGCTGTTGTACTTAGAAAAGACGTTAGCTAAAATAAGTTCTTGATTATATTCTTAGAAACAGTCTATAGCGATAAAGCACTAAGTAAAACTATCGCTTATAAAAAGAATAAATAAATGTGTTACTATTTAAAGAAAGAAAACATGTAGCTAATATAATTTAGTACCTATTCAACACACGAAAAAGTCTCTAACATGTTGAACATCAACAAAATAAAATAGTAATTCAAAATATTATTCGTTTGATATTTTATGTTACCATAATTCCAAAACATAAAGTACATAATTTTAATTAAAAAGTCAAAAAAATTAACCTTTCATATTTCATCAATATTGTGATAGCATATACTCGTAAGACTAACTGTACGGAAATCGTTCGTCTTTACAACTTCGCGTAAACGTGTGTAGGTGGATGTCGTAATGTAACATGGCATAATCCGACTATTTTATAATACTTTCCGTTTACCGAGTTGTGACCTTGACGCGGCGCGGCGAGTCTGTCGCGTCACTACGCGTCATAGTGACGTCACACGTGCGCACCTCACTTCAACGAATCGACTAGTGCTGCCATATTTCCGCAATAACATTTAACCCAATTAAAAATCTTTTTAGAGACTATTGTACAAATGTAGCAGTCAATATATTATCCATTTTATTTCCATATTATTAAAAAATACTGAACTGAATGTGATACATAAAACGATAAATCATATAGCAATTATATTTGTAATAAGGTTTAATACATAGAAGAAGTGGTTGATAGTTTATTGTTGCTTCTTTTATCACTGTATAAATATTAAATAGCAACAAAAGTCCGCCAAATTTTAAAAATATATATATATAATCCAAAATGGTAATACTATAAATTCAGAGTAATGATCTCGCACCACTCATGTCATGTTTATGATAATGGGGAATTAAAAGCTTTGTTTAATCTAGTTTGTGCGATGACGTTTATCATTCTATACCGAGAATATCTTCTGGATATTCCGACAGTTTAAAGAAATCCTAGCGGAACCGGGTCAGACTGACCAGACGTGGTAAAAAGCACAACAAATCGACAATACAATTATTCGCCGCCTTGAATTTTTTCATTAGTGACGAATGACAGTGAAATTTTCGCTTAACATGGTATTTCCCCTCTTCAGTACAGCCACAGCTATCTAGCTATTATTAATTTCAATTACTATGAAAGTTTATAAAAATAAATACAAATAAGTATTAATTAATAACTATATTCACTTCGGCCTTCATTAGATGTCATAATTAGCCGAAAATTAATAATCAGCCTATAACTAATTTAATTAATAGTTTTCATACGTTCCACAGTCTAAATACAATGTATTTAATAAGTGTTTAATACTTGTTGAGAGATACCGCGTTACGTGTAGCGTGCATTCAAAATAGTAGCTGGCTGACAAATTAAAAGCAAAAACTCGGACTCTCTGAATGATTGGATTTGAGTGCGAAATCTATATCTAGGTTATAACTGATAATATAAGGGAATTAAAGTGGTAGTAACGGACAGTCCGGGGACATTTATATATTAGGAACATTTATAAATTAGGAACTACATGAGATTTTTTTAAATAAATGAATGTTGGAATATTTCAAAATAACAGTAATAATCATTTGATTAATTTATTGCCTAATTGTGTCTAATAATCATGTCATACCTTATTAATATAATTGCTAATAATCGATCGAAGTTCTATTATTATCACTTTACCTGCCATTATAAAAACATGTTGTTTGTTCACAAAATAATTATGACCAAATTCAATGTTATGAGCGACACCTAGTAACGAATAGTTTGAAGTAATAATCAAAATAAATTTTATTTTCTATGTCAATTTTAATATAAAATATAAAGTTTAAGTTATTTTCAGTGAAGTTTTAAACAATTAATGTGGTTAGGAATGTGAAATACGACTACATATTTTTCATTTTATAACAAAGACAATCAGTGAGATTTATTATATACAGCGCCATCTATTGTTAAATAGCAATATTTTTTAAACCTTTAGATTTGTAGTAATAATACATAAGTAAAATAGTATATCATTAACATTAAAAACATAATATTTTAAAATCAATTGTCTTTGGTGATTAAATTTAATCCGTTAAAAATAGTTTGTACATTATTTGTTACCTACACAACTAATAGTATATTTAATTGTAATATATTTATATATATATATTAGAT
>DWQX01007243.1:0-10348 GCA_018245475.1 Pharmacophagus antenor | reverse complement strand
AGCACTAACTTTTGGAGTTTTATTCAATATTGTAATTTTTTCAAGGTGGTCTCAAACTTTTGGCCGGCAGTGTATCTCTTAGAAGCATTATTCGCTTGTAATAGGATTTGATTATGACTTACCAGCACTAACAAGCAATTTTGATCAAATTACAAACTACTGAGTAGGTTGTATGTACTAAGCTTTTTTTTTGACTGCCTCCGTGGCGCAGTGGTTTAGCCGCTTGCCTTGTAACGCGGATATCCCGGGTTCGATAATCGGGCCACATGAGTAGTGGTCTGGATGGTGGTAGGGTTTTTCAGACTCGCCTGATTAGCTACCACCCTCAATGTCAATCTGTCGCCATAACAGCATAGCTGTGTTCCGACAGTCATACATGTGAGAGCCAGATGTATTCTGGATAAACATGCTTTACCATCTACGGCCTCCATCACTTAACATCAAGTTAAATCGAAGCCAAGTATTAACTGATAAAAAATATGTATTTATTACATATTAAACAGCCAGTGGGTTATTCGTTTTTTTTAATATTTACCACAACAATGTGCGAATATGTGATCGCCATTGACTATGTTTTTATATTAAAATCTTCGTTATAATATCGCGTGAAATAAATCTGGATTACGGTAAATTCGTAATGCGGCAGCCAGGCACATTCCCGCGGAAATACTTTTAGTCTTAAGTATTAAGTAGCCACCTTTATCCGGCTTAATGGATGTACAAAAAAAAATTCACATTGGCGAATTATTTCCACCCTGTTCGAGGTAAATGGAGATCTCAACTTTATGTACGTTACATATTTATTATTAGCGTTTCAAAATTAAACTAGTATTCGTAAGTATAATTAATACATTATATAGATTAGCTCTGGTCTAAATTTTATAGGATTTAAGAAACAACTTTATTACCTGGCAAATAAGATAATATAATTATAAAATAAACCAGAACTAGAATTGTATAAAAATATAGTAATAGAAAATAGCAATGTAAGAAAACCATAATTAAGAAGCACATGATTATAACTGTAAAATAAGAACTTTGAACACCCATGTCAAGGGTATGTAGCAATTGCTGGAGGAAAATACTTTCCAGTAAAATATTAAAAAAAAATCAACTTTCAATATTTATATGTAAACTAAACAAGGATTTAAGACTGCACTACGTAGGCGCCGCTATTGCGCCATATGCTTTCATTGCAGTTAGAAAAACGAATAGTTTACGTTCAATGAAATTAGTTAAAAACTCAAAAGTGAGTGACATATTTTAGTGAAACAGAAGTTAGATTTTGTAGTCAGAGGCTCTAAAGCAATTATATCACGGAGTTGCTGCATTCCCTGTTAAAAAAAATAATACTCGGAGTGCAAGGGGTTAATTGTTATCGATTTTAGCTTGTAGGTGGTATCAATAAGACTGATATCACTGGAATTTATTTAACTGTAACTCAATAATAAAAGATGTCCGAATTGAATTATTCTTAAAGCATGCTTTAAGAGTCAATGAACTAAACCTATAGAAATTCTAATACGTTTTACAATCATAAATCGATAGATTTGAACAATTCTAAGCAAAAATATTACTTGTTTATTTTGGTTTTACAATACAAAATATGAGAAGAAAATTGCAATGACTGTAAAATCGTAATCACGAACTTCTGCAGTTAATAGTATAGAGAAAGACACAAAGGAAAATATCACCTAGAAGAAGACGTATGAAATGAAGTACATTTTTTTATCTCATTTTTTGACGTTCACACAAAAGACCACCAGATCTTTATTTTGAGCTGTCCAATGTAGCCATTGTGTCAGATGATAACAAAAAATAGACGGCCTTTTGAAGATGAAGAATGTCCTTCTATCGGTTTTTAAGGTTCCATACCCAGAGGTAGACAAACGGAAACTTATTATTGAGCTTCCGCCGCCTGTCCCTCTGTCCACCTGTCAACCCTCTGTGAGCTCTTTCTCTTGAACAGTAATAGAGTAGAAAGTTGAAATTTTCACAGATTGTGTAATTCTATTACCACCACAACAACAAATAATAAAAATTGATTGAAACTGTTATTAGCGTGTATGGTTAGAAACCCTTCGCGGTGCAAATCCGACTCGCACTTGGACATTTTTATAAATGTTAGAACGGTGTTAAGATGTAGTAGAAAATCCGGGAAAAGTACTAAATGTGAAATTTCCACATTCAATACTTAAGTTTTCTCGTTTGACTTGGCTCGACCGTTGTAGATTGCCGGTAGTAAGATTTTCATACGACTCCCGAACGCGATGCGTTGATACGTTTTATTGCTCCTAAACATAAAAATACGATAAAACTGTCATTACGGAGGCCATATTTTATGCCGCTTCGTCAAGCGTTTCCAGTCTTCGGCATTCTTTATTTATAAAACATTGGTTGACAATTTTTTTTATGCGGCACAACATATGTGTTATTTGTTTAAAAAACATTCGTTTTATCAATATAAAAAAAGCGTTGTGACCTTCGTAGCGCGATGATTAAATGCCTGCTTTTTAACATGGATGTCCTTGATTAGATTCAGGTTTTGGATGATGGTAGGATTGTTTTCGCCAGCCTTGTTACCAACGACTCTCGTATATTTAATTTACCACAATAATGGTCCTACTTTATTCCGACATCCTATGAGAGTCGAAACATTCTGAGTGACCACGCGTTATTATGTTTGACCTCATTATCACTTAATATTATATGAAATTGGCGTAAATTGTAAGCCGATTGTAGATTATGGTTATATATAATAAATCTGGTTAGATTTATGCACTAACGAAGGCTTGTGCCGATTTCTTTTCATTTTATAGTCGACAAATTGCATTAAGGGTTAAAATTGCGTTGCTATTTAAAGCTCCTGCATATTTTAGATTACCGCGGTATAGGACTTACACCATCTTGTCCTTTCTGTACATCATTACTGACTATTTATTACAAGTCTAAGGCCCTGCTCTTTTAGTTGTAGAAATCAAGAATGAAACCTAGCTAGCATCATACACTATTTCTTCACTTACTATCAGAAGGAGTCATACTCAGGTGATAGTATATTTATTAAAAAAAAAATGCAGAGTCATACTTTTAAAGCTAACCCAACCACTTAAATACACATCTAAATTAAATATTACTACATGACGAGATTGTTTCTCTGTGTTTGTTATCTGTGACCGTATAAAGACTTAACATCAATAAAGATTTTTTTTTTTTTAATTATTGCTTCAAGTGGGTTAGTCCAGATTTTCAATTCGTAGGTTAGTATCACTGAATGTAAACAAAGCAATCTTGAAATTTGTAATTTTTATTCGATTCGAAAATTCATAACAAGTTTAAATTTGGAATTCGATATTGGGTTAACACATTATAGGCCGGTGAAGGAAAAGAAATTCTCTCATCTTGTTGTCTTTTTCTCGATAAACTCTTAGCCGCACAGGTTTTATTTTTTCATTTAAAAAAATTAATGTGTTGAGCTAAAGAACTGAATAATCGTCTGAAAGTTTGTCTCTAAATAGGCATTAGCTACAAAAATTAGAATAACGGGCTAAATGTGGTTGAGCAGCGACGACGAAAATCCTATAAATCGGCTTTCGGTCGATAAAGTGTAAAGTAAAATCCTGCATACACGTATCTTGTGTTAAATGTGTATATAATGCATTGCGTGTATTTAATATAATAGTTTAATATGATACGGTTATGTAGGCGATATAAATATTTTACGACGAACGTTTACGAAGCAATAAAGATCCTCTAGTCGTCTTCAACCTTTATTTATTCCAGTAGAAAAATGCAAAAGTACAACATACCACGTACATTACAACTTTTAATGTATGCAAATTTTCGACGTTATGACTATTTAATGGTTCAATGAAACTTTACGGTTAATAACACTTAACGACTCTCTGTTGTTTTTAAGCAAATGTATTGTTTATTGTAACATAAACGTTTAAAATATATTGTAGTTGGACTAATAAATAATAATAGACGATATAAAATAAATCGATTACTACAAGTGAAATAAAAAATTGTAAAAAAAAAACTCATTCATCATAAAAACTGTCTCACATTCTATGTACGTCTGTAATATGAACATAGATTTCACTTTTATAACAAACGAAATATACTACCGAGAGCACATTTTATAAATACTATAAAAGTATTTTTTCTATTTATAAAAGGATGCTTTAATGAATTTTAAATGCTTTTAAAATCTTTTTACAGAAAGTTTGACCGTTAACTATTTTATACATGTTTAGCAAATTATACGAAATGTTGTATAATTTGTACAGTTGTAATAAAACTTTCAATGACATTCATAACTTATATTTATAAGCAGATGGTTTTAAAATTATGTCTTCTTTCATCAACAAAACTTGAATAGAAAATTACTAACAGATTAATCTATTTATTAGTAATATTCATAGATAAAGCGTAAAACTGGTGAAACATGTTTTTAAAGAGTTGGAATTTGACGCTATGTATATTTTAACGCGTGGATACGTTCCTATTCTTAAATTATCGGTGAAAACAATGAGAAGGTATAAAAGAGAATCGCTTTGTTCCTAACTTTTGTTTTTGAACTTCGCGGCATACGCCAATTTGGCTGTTTAAGGTGCTAAATTAAAAAATATATATTACACAATGTATAAAAAATTATTTAAACAAATATTAGGTAACACAATATATGATTAGTGTACAAATTTATTATCTCTACTTTAAAATGATCACCGAGAATTCTACCAGCCCACAATGAGCATCGAATATATTTTTCCCTTGCGGCATGTAGCCATTGCGGTAAGTCTGAGAGCAACTGTTTTGTTTTACTGCCATCATATATCGTTTGCATACCGCATGTAATATGGACACAATCTTATGGAAATTATGACTTAAAAAGTAAGCTGTTCACATATTTCGTTTTTGATTTATTCAAATTATCGTATGGTAAATTCCGGTGACATTAAGACCTAATGAATTGTTTTCATCGTTACTAATTTTATATATGTGCTGGCACAAAACTCGTATGACGACATACATTATTACATTATTATTAATATTCTGTAGATAATATAAATATTGTAATAAGAAAATTTGCAATGACTCAAAATATTTCATGTAACGTAATGCTCATAACTAATATTACCAATTCAATATTCAATACATAATGTTCTTTTAATCTATAAATTGAAGTTGTACAATGAACTAATAAAATATTTAAAGAGGTGTTACTAAAGAAAAAATTATGAAAGAATTACTTTTTTTATGAGTTATAATTCTGTCATTACTTTCGATAATGTTCGGAATGTGTTTTATATACATATTTGCATGAACATCACAATAAAGAGAATAAAAATTGCAAAAATAAAACTCACGCTGTAACTTTTACTGTAGAATCTATTTTACACTTTCGCGTTAAATATTTACTAAGAGCTTCAAAGAAATAACTAAAATATTTAGAATATTTTCTATAAATAACAAAAAGTAAAGATTGAAGAATGTTTCAAACTCTCAACTTAAAATTTATTTTACTCCGACCTCATTTTCGTTGAATAATAAAAGAGAACGATTTACGCATTTGTTCATACATTTTCTACGTGAAAACTCCCAGCGAGTACAAACGTTACAATTCAAGTGGTTTGTGAAGAATTCGCCGGTTCCCAGGGGCTACCGACGCTTTACGGTGTGGGCTTAGTTCCAAACTACGCGAATTCGAAGTAACGGTTTACGTGACCGTTTACGGGGGGAATTCCCCTGGTTATAAAAGTCGACGGGCAGTAGTTTCTCAACACGTATTAGTTTTTACGAGGAGTGAAAAAAAAATATTTTTAAGCGATTATGGGCTAAACACATGTCCTCGATTTTATCTTATGTTAAATAAACGCCGTAAATGGTGAAGCGTGTTCGTCCAGAATACTTTTTGCTTTTACACATTTGACTGCAGGAACATAGCAATACTGTTACGGCGGTTGATTAACATTGAGAGTAGTAATTAAACAGGTTAAAATACCCTTCCCCCATCCATACTACATTACTTCTGTGGCCCCAGGGATTGAACGCGAGAGCTCTGCGTTAGCGGGTAAAACCTTACGCCATGGAGGCATGTCAAAAAAAAAAACATGCTTATATAAATTTATCTATGACTTTTCATCGCCTAATACTAAAAAAAGTGGCCGAGTAGAATATAGAATATAAGTTATATAGCGGTGAAGCAATGATAAAGTAATCAAATAAATAGCACACAAACTTAAATAATTTAAAGAATTCAACTGGAACATGAGCGAAAATGACTGAACGGAAAAAAAACGATCGAATAATTACAAAAAAGCACAATGTTAGGCGTCAGCGTACTAGTTGGTTTGTTTTTTTTTTATACGAAGAATAGGCAAACGAGCCAACGGAACGCCTGTTGGACAGTGATCACTGTCGCCCATTGACGTGACATATTTTACTCAATCCTAATATTTCATATGTAACACTAATTCATTAAAGGTATAAAATAAATAAAGAAGTTGCAATATTTACTTATGAATAAAAACTTTTGGCACGAAATAGTCATAAATGTCGAAAATTAAACGAATAATGCTTCTTCGTAATCCCTATTCAAAATGTATTTTAACTTTTAACTTATATCTTTTTTATTTTCCCGGATTCAGTTGGACGTTTGGAACTTTTATTTAATTAGTAAGTATTATAATATTTAACAATTAATGCGCTTACTTTTAAATTTATCGCTTTCATTTTGGAATGAATGGTAAACATTAAGTTTTATTACCATATTTTAAACGTTGTAGTTTAGGAAAAAGTCTAAAATTTTTATTTTTAAAAATTCTAAATATTTTAAAAACCGTTATTAAAAAGAAAAGGTATTAGATATTCTCTAACTCATATAAAGGCATTACTTTTAAAGACGTAAATGTTACTATACTATAAATTTAAATTTAAATATAAATAGGACAATCAAGAATATTTATAATTAAACTAAAATGTGGTTAAAATAAACACAACAGAATAAAGGTTTTATTTAAAAGCTCAACTAAACAATTTTAAATACTACACTGCTACACGCGTGGAGTATAAAGCTCTACGGGTGTAGACAACGCGACTACTGCGTAACCGACCGTAGCGAATAAGTTCGTAGCAGGCTTCAGCGCTTCGTAGGAAGCTACTAGGATCGCATAAACAAAACGGTTCGGAAAAGCTTAGGGATGTTGAGCTTAGGCGAATTTTCTTCAGAAGTGGATAGCGTTGCGATAAATAAATCTAATTCATTTCTAAGGGCTGAATAGAAGAAAAATCCCGATTAGAGCGGAAAATATCAACAATGTACTGGGAGTTTATAAATTGAAGGAAGTTAACGGTGGGGAAAACAGTTTTAGAGGAAGAGGGCAAATATATTGTAGGCGGAGCCTAACAAGTACGACGCGCAAGCGTAGTACGCACTCACAGTCCTCCTTTCTTTCAAGTAACAAAGCGCTGCCTGCTATCCTGGTACTTTATTTTATATGAAACTGAGCTACGGATAGTTCAAAATTTCGTCTGTTAAAGATTTTCACCAGAAATTTTTTTTACTCTTAAGTACATTTAAAGTTAAGATTTCAAAAAAAAGATAAGCTTTCAAGAAATTAAATGCCATTTTAATCAAGCTTTTTCGGATTTTATATATATTTTTAAGAAATCTGATTTCATTATAAAAATAAATTAATGACATTCAAAATAAATAATCTTTCTGCTTAAATATACCACGAATTGCCTGATATTTTTTTATTACAATAATTGAAAAATATCATAAATTAATTAACCGCCCTCTATTAGTTTTACAACGTAACTATTGCATACCTCTCAAAATTTTTTCTGATGTCTTCAATTAATTAAAACAAATAAATAAATGCACACATTGCTTATTATGAAATTTATTTTTGTTATGATTTTTAATACCAAATGTAAAAACTATATAACAAAATTAAACTCTAGTATTGGAAGCGCTATCTATATAGGCTTTATAGAACTAAAACCTACTCAAGTTTCATTTTCTTGCTGCGTTTGAAGTATATTTTAACAGATGGCGTAACAAACAATACTCGACAACTTACAATTTGTAATGATAAGTAATAAAATAAAATATGACCATATCACGTTTTTAATGAAAACTTCTTAGTTACAAACTTCGAAAGTTGTTTTAATAATTAAATATACATGAACTGAATTTTATTTTTCATAGGTACCGATATTTTAATGAAGATTTTTAATCTGTAACTATAAAATAATCTATTATTTATTCTCTACCTACATTCAAAAAATTACAATTCAGAAAATAATTACCAGAATAATATTTTTATTATAATGTTTTGGGTAATTTTTAAGTTTCTATGCCATTAAATTGTAAAATATTTATAACATAAATTTACGTATAAACAACTTATTAAAAGTCCAATCAGGTATATTAGTAACACAAAAGAGGAATTATTTGGGTGGGCTCGAATAGCCCAGATGGTATCAAATATCGTATTAATATTTAAAACATCCTTTGGGTCCCGCAAAACATAAGCCGCACCTTGGACCCTGTTATGAAATATTTCTCAAACGCGATCATGAATTTTAATACCTGGATTCCCTGGACAAGTCGAGAACGATGCCGAATACTGATGTTATTGGCAATTAACGATTAGGTTACTAAGAATGAAAACATTATGTGCCTATTAACGTCACGCGATTTTCAGTGACGATCGTGTTGCATAACAATATGATTTTGTTATTCATGTCTACTATTTTCAACATAATAAAGGTTACGTCGTATGTTTAAAAAAATAACGTCATAATTTCCTTAATGTAGTGACATTTATTCTTAAAAATTTATAGTTAAAAGTAATCATAAAAAACTTTAGTCTTAACTGAGTCATATTTAATTAAGAACTAAATGTACATAAATAAAGTAAGGGTGTAACTGAAGATAACAATATAATCCTAGGTAACGTATATGTAATCGTAAAAATTAACAGAAATATGATATTTCTCGGTATCTTCGATAAATTCATTATAACACGCTACAATTACGTAGTTTTCAGCATTGGTCCATCGTTCCCTTTATTCCGGTGATACCACACAACCCAATGTGTTACTTTTCGTCATGTCCGCCTTATATAGCGCACTTGATTAATGACCGATCCTTTCGAAACGTTAACAGGATATTTACCAGTGACGTAACTGTAGGGCAAGCACATACATATGTACATCTTGATAATAAAATATTGTAAGATGTATTTTTTTGTCTTTGTGATCGTGTTAAATGTATATACAACTTATAATTAATTAGTTTTAGTATATATTATTGTATTAAGACGGTATAACCAGGCTTTCTAGCTTCTTCAGCGATCCCCCCACTGCTATTTACCACTAAATATAGACGTTGTTATGCCAGTAAAGTATATAATCACTCCGTTCTACATTTCGTGAAGTGATATCACTATGATACACATATTTCACGAAATTCAATATAAGCGCCTTTTTCTTGAGTAACCCTGACGTAAAATATTTAAATAATAACTCACACAGTTTACAATTTAGAATTGTATAAGTTTCATTTATTATTTACAAATAAATTATGAATTATCTAATAACAATAAACAAATTTGTTAAATTTAGTCACAATATAGTAACTTACGTAAGTTTGCGAGGATGTGATGGCATTTTTAACATTTGTGTCCTTTTAAACAGTGGGATTGGTTTTATAAATATGGCACTAAATACGTTAAGACAGTAAAATTATATTACTAAGTAGACATACAAATTATCAACGCTTGTTTTATTCCTGTTCTCTTTCATTCGAATCAATATCTTTGATATTATAAAACTTAAAATTTTATAAATCCATGTTTCAGTTACGGTATTCACGAAAAAAAAAATATCAGTTACTTTTTTCTACGCTTTTATCGCGCTTTGTCGATGTACTGAAAGGTAATCCTTTTTTTTTTAAATCCCTGAACGGTGTCTCGCGCGCTCCATAGGCTCCATTTCATTCGGACGTTTCTAAAGCAGGAACGAACTTTTTTTTTATAGTTACATAACATTATTCTACTAAGTAGAACTCAATAATGTATTCTTATTATATTGTAAATAATAATTATTTACTCCCTTGAAGTATATAAGAATTTATCTATTTCTACATAAATATAATATTATTCACGTAAAAACGGAATAGCATATGATCTAAATACAATACTATCACATCAATAATTAATTATTTCGTTGCCTGGTGGTTAAAAAGAAGAAAATCAATGTTCGAATAATAATGATAAAACTAGTATCTGTTGCACATTCAAAAAGTTACAAAATATAACACTATTTATATATATTC
>DWQX01007242.1:0-10349 GCA_018245475.1 Pharmacophagus antenor | reverse complement strand
GGGCATGAGAGGAACACCCATGAAATTGTAATCCACATATTAATTCGTTAAAACTTTGTACCTATTGTTGCGCAAGTCACTCGGACTGAGTTTTAATAAATTCGGCACAGTTAACATTAGATTTATCTAAAAATTAACACTGGAATTACCCTTGATAAGAGGTTTTGTACACATTTTTTTTTATGGGAAGGTTATACAAACGAGCGAGCAGTCCGCCTGATGGAAAGTGATCACTGACACCCATAGGCAGCCGCAACACTCGGGTAGTCTCTACTGTGTTGCCGAGAAATTAATATACTAATATACGTTTGACTTTTTTATTTATTTTATACTGCCTCTGCGCCACATATTATTACCTTATTTGAAAAATAAAAAAAATAAAATTACATTAATGTACAAAATCGCTACAGACTCGAGAAGAAAACCATGCAAACGTGTCCGTAAATCTTTTGTTATAAATTGTATGAAGAATGAGTGTAAAAAGCTAATATTTTTTTAATAATCCTTAAAAACACATTAATCCAATAACGCAACCACTACACTACATCACTGCACTACCGTACATCTGTACAGTGTGGCACTCACAAATGTGTGCTAGGAAGTATTAAAGTCAAACTAACAACAATTATTTAATTTAAAAGTAACTGCAACTATATTTTTGGCACTAACTTGGGAACATTATCCTCGCAAATGTCATATCACTCGGTAAAACTGGCAGAGACTATTGAAAATAAAGTTAAGGAAAAAGAAAAGATTTAATAATTAATAAATACCATGTGTTTTAGAGTACATGATGGCAAGCCTTTGTGACAGTTCCAGGTCAGAAACAAGTGACTACGAGCTGTTGCTGCTGCCTGCTGCTGGGTTCGGTGAAGTTTGCGCTGTTAGTCTTTTTGACGACTATTACAGCTTCATCGGAACTGGCCCGCCGATCCAGTGATCCGTGAGCTCTCGTGTACGAGCAGCACAAGAGGGCGCTTTTATACTACTAGTCAATACAAAGACTAGGTTTAATTTTGTCTTTTTACCCACGTAAATTCAACAGAGATAAAAAAAAACTTTAGTAAATAAATAAGATTTTTTTTCACATTTGACATCGATTTCACATGATGTTAATTAACTGTAAGGAAGTAGATATTGAAAGTTTCTCGCCCAGTATACTTCTGGCTCCCATATATGTATGACTGTCCGAATGCTGTTATGGGAGCAGATTGAAAACGACGATGGGTGCGGAATGGGTACGTATCACCAAACCAGCATTCAAACTTCAGACGTGAGCCACGGGAATCGAACCCGAGACCTCCATGTTAGAAAGCAAGCGGTACCACGGCGCCATGGGGTTATTAAAAAAGCTAGCTTTTTCTAAAAGCTTTCCTTCTAGATCTTGTTCTTGTGATTGTTTATTTACAATGATAGCAAAAAAACTACATAATAACGAGTTAATTCTGAATCGTCCCGTAATAATTTTGTATTGCTGATTAGGTTAATAAGTGTACATCGCTTGTTCCACTCAAGATTTTATATCGTAGCTATTCTAGTATAATAAATTATTTTGTTGTTATTCATTATCAATTTACGACTTGCATAATTGAATATCGATAATCGACAACTACTCTAGTAGGAATGTAGAATCGATTATCTTATCGATTAAATTTCGTATAACGATTATGTTATCTCGTTGACTAATCCGCTTTAAATATATTTGCTTATCACATGTCCGCGTAACTATATAACGTTTCGATCATCACATTAATTTATGCGAAGATTTAAATTAATTTCAGTCTTTATTTTATATAAAAAATCAAATCAATTCTGTTATGCTAGTCCGGAAATTGAATCCGAGACCTACGTTGTGACACGACAACTCCCAATAGATGACCACAAATATGGTCATGTAAAATAAAGAATAGTAAACTTTATTGCGCTTCAGTAAAATAAAGAAATGCTGATAATGAAACGCGCAGGTACTATCGCTGAAAAAGATTTAATTCGGACAAATTTCTCTATTGTCTAGAGTTGGTTAATTATTATTTTTTTAATACGATATTTCAAATATTTATCACTACGTACTGTAATAGCGTTTTTTGAATATTTTCCCTTGCGGTATAATAAAGCGCATACAGAATCCAATTTGACAATCTTTTATTCGGCAATTAACGATTTAAGTAAATTTTGATTTGGTCTAAAGTTGTATGTAATCATTTTAAGCTTAAAGTTATTATTTTAGATAACACACGGTCGAAAGTTTTTCATAGGAAATTTGAACGGGGCTGGGCACGTGTCACGGAATATTATTTAATATATTTTTAACTAATCTTTAATTTCACCTAATGTTTAGTGAGATAATGACGTATGAAAGCCGTTTTGGCGGCAGATTGATATTAACATTGGTTGCCTGGAAGGTTCAAAAAGTCACTGAACTTGGTTTAACTTAGTAGTATTTACATTCGAGACCTTTCTTAATTTAGATCTAAAAGAAATATTGTAACCTAAAATCTATTTATTTTTCAATTTTTATCCCTACCACGGTTTCTTTTAAAAATTCCAATTCATTATAGTATTCTTTTCCATCAAATTTAGTTAACAAGTTGAGAACGGCGCCGGTCCCTGGGTACCGCCAGCAAACATTCCGTACGGCCGGCGCGGTCCCTACGGACCGGCACTGTTGTCCAGTCCGACACCGCAGCTCCCTTGGACCAATATTATTGAATTTATAAAACGTAGCAACTTCAAACAAATCAATTGAAATATTTATAACAGATATATGCTTGTGTTTTGCGTCCCTGTACATTCTGGTGCATAGTTTGGTCCAAGCTTTCGTCGTTGTCTACGCCGGGTGCCGGCTGAACAGAAACAGGTACATCAGCGCCGGACTCAGTGTTAATACTTCTAAATGTT
Organism: Pharmacophagus antenor; assembly: GCA_018245475.1. Lineage (NCBI taxonomy): Eukaryota > Metazoa > Arthropoda > Insecta > Lepidoptera > Papilionidae > Pharmacophagus > Pharmacophagus antenor. The sequence continues at coordinate 7,451 of DWQX01007242.1, read as the reverse complement.
ACAATACAATTATTTATTGTGAGAAACGTAACAAGATATGAAAATGCTAACAGTTTGAAATAGTTATATTGTTAAATTTGTAATCCGATTTTATCACAACACAAAAAAAAAGGCTTTGAAGCGCGTGTGAACTCGTATAATAAAAATACCGTCGGACAGTATTTTTAATCATTGTTTTATTTACTGCATATAACATTGGCTATTACCAATGATTACGTTTTAAAAGATCGTTTATAAAATCCCAATTGATATATTAGTCATTATTTATTATATTAAATAAGTTTTAAAATAATTTAACATAACTATAATTTAATATAGGACGCAGCAATACAAAACAGATAATTACGCAACTGGATTACCAAAACCACTGCCTTTCTTTCGACTGCCTTCGTGGCGCAGTGGTTTAGCCGCTTGCCTTGTAACGCGGAGGTCCCGGGTTCGATTCTCGGGCCCCAGGAGTTGTGGAGACTGGATGGTGGTGGGGTTTTCAAACCCGCCTCGCTGGCTACCACCCTCAATGTCAATCTGCCGCCATAACAGCATTGCTGTGTTCCGACAGTCATACATGTGAGAGCCAGGTGTATTCTGGAAAACGATTCACCATCTGCGGCCTCATTGTCTCTCTGGTTAAATTGAGGCCAAGTGGTTAGCCCATAACCGAATAAAAAAAAATCCACTATGCCATGGAGGCAGTCAAATGTAAATTTATGTATTGAACATTATAATAAATAAACCAATTTAATCTTCCCTATTTTATAGCAAGTGTATTTATAATAATACCTTTTTTTTTATTAATTAAGAATGTAACATATTTCTATTCAGTTCGAGGTCTGTTATTGCTTGTTTTATTTCTATTTTCTGCGTTCACTTCTATTCATTTCTATTTGCATATTTTAGATCGCTTCAGAGATCTCTGTTTTCATCTTTCCATTGTGTTACTTTGCATTGTCTATATTTTATTTATGAATCTGACCGGGACTCTTGTCCATTGCGACTTTAGCTTTTCATAAAAAAAATAGTTGTTCAATTTCCCGACGGCAAGAATTTTTTTTTATGTTTGCCACCACGGAGTACACCCGCCCTGGTCGAAGTTTATTAACTCTTCTGCAATTTCCCCGAACATAACTCCCGGGACCTTAAAAATCTGATATCTCTTATTCTACCTTATTTTGTGTCTTATATAGTGAGAGCTTACAGGATCCGGTGATCCGTGAGCCAGTTTCAATGAAGCTGTAACAGTCATCAAAAAGCCTAACAGCGCGAACTTCACCGAACCCAGCAGCAGCAGTAGGTGTCGCATTGTGTTTACAAATAAAAAAGTTTTTGTCTAAGATCAGCTTATAATCAACTTATCTATAACATTATGTCAAATTTATATCTATAAAAAAGTTTTACAATACTGTATGTAATAAATTTTTCACTGAAGTCTATCACGGCCAAAGCCGCGGCGGTCACCGGTGTCCGCCGACTGAAGACGACTAACAGTTAACAAATGTTGGTTAACATCAACGTATGTCAACTTTATTGACTTTGTAAATATGACGATGAGGGGTTAAGCTCTACTGCAGTTCGTTTAGAAACAATATATAAGTGTTATATCTTTAAATAAAACACGTAAGATAACTCAGACTGTTTACTACGTAATGGCTGTCTGCTATTGACAAACAATATGTATGCCGGTAGGCAAACATTGTATTTCTACTTACTACAATAAGTATATTTATACATGAAATATTGCTTAACGGACATTACGACTTTCATCGCGTCGAATTCCGCGGCATTCAACGTGTTAACTTATACTATCCGTGAAGCATTTATTCATTAGTAGATTCCGAGCTCTAAACTGGCGGAGTTAATGAAACAAAATGAGAACACCGTTAAACCAACCCTTCGGCGGAAGTGTTCGCAATCGATACTCGAAAACCGTTGTACGTACGTTCGAAGCTACGAGGTACGGTCGAACGGAGCGAGCTTTAAGTACACTTACATTTCATGCTAATTAAAATAGTGTTTATTATTATGTTTAGTATTTATATTCCCTTTTTTTTACTACTTTATTATCTTATTTATCTAAAACTGCAAGTGATGTAATATTTTTCTTATTATTGACTGTACACGTGACGCAGTGGTTTAGTCGCTTGCCTTGGAACGCGGAAGTCTCGGGTTCGATTCCCGGGCCACAGGGGGAGAGGAGTCTGGACGGTGGTAGGGTTTTTCAAACCCGCCTTGCTAGCTACCAACCTCAATGTTCCGCCGCCATAACAGCATCGCAGTTCCGGCAGTCATGCGTGCGAGAGCCAGATGTATTCTGGGCGAACACTCTTCACCATACACTGGCTTATTGTCACTTACCATCAGGTGAAATCAAGGCCAAATGTTAGCACATAACCGTTACAAAAAACATATCAAATGTATTTTCCCTATAGCACCAAATCTTACCGAACCACGTAATTCAAACAACCGTTATGGCTCAAGTTCATAACGATACCCCTCGTTACAACTGGCCTTCAATGATCCGCGAAAGCACGCCATTTTGCCTGTCAAACCGCAAAACGCGGTCCGTGGTAAACATTTCACTCCGCCTCCCTTCATAGACGCGTCCCACTTCCGTCGGCGACTGTCCCCGACGGACTGGATGGCGACGTGTAGAGCAACTCCCGGAACCGTTTATTAGCATCGCATTAGCGTGACACACGGATTGAATTGCAGTTTCGTTGTCGATTGTACCGCACGCGATGTTCGGTCTATGCAATTTCGAATTACATACAAGAGCCACTCGAGACTGTGCAGGATGTTTTGCCCGACCGTTCGAAGGTGACATTATTAATTTTGTTATTTAATAATTTAATATATGTTTCATCAGCAATGTGGCTAGCATTTGTCCTAAATTGACACGCGATGTTATGCAACAATGGGACAGTGAATGATGAAGCGTGGTCGCATAAAAACTGGCTTTATATATGACCTCTTTGTTAAAAGGCCAGCGGTACATCGTCGCGCCATGGAAGAGTGGCCCTTTTAAATTTGTATCTAACAACACTACTCTTAGATAAAGTGTTAGTAAGTATATGATCTTTATCTCGTTTAACTATTTTCATAGAACTCGATGTAAGTATGCAGTGTATGTATACATTTTTATAGAGCTAGGACAATGTACAGTCCTGATCCTAAGATAATGGTTTTCTTAGGTAACCGTTTAATAATTTCAATACTTCTCCTGAATTCAACATAAATGAAATATATAGTATAGATATCTAATGTATTAGAATAAGACAAGAATTAAGTCGAGTGTTAAAAGAGCAGCTCGAGTAATTTAAAGAAAGAAAAAAAGAAAAAATTTAGCTCAATACATTGGTCCTTGTTTCTTTTCCGGAGACATCGACATGAGTGGTACTTTTTTTTTTAATAATCGTGTTAAACAAATGAGCGACGGGTTCACTTGATGGCACGTGAGCATCGTCGCCTATAGACAGCCGCAACACTCGGGTAGTAGCAGCTGCGTTGCCGGCCTTTAAGGTAGGAGGGCAAGCCATTTCCCTGAAGGTCCTAAATACATATCGGTAAGTATATAACGCTGGCGACAACCGATTCTACATGATAGTTGTCCATTTATTTTTTTGAACACTCGGCGGATACTCTTCACCTTCTTTGGCCTTATTGACACTTAAAATCATGTGAAACAGGAGTCATCTGTAAGCTCACTGTTCATAAAAATATATTATAACAAGGAAACAAATCGTGGTATAACTTGACTGATAGAAATTTTAAGCAGAGTTAAAAGTTATTGAATAATTGTTAATGTCATTTTACATTGTAACATAATTTCCATTCTAACATTAAATCGAAAAACAATAAATAAAAACTGTTGTTATTAATTTCAATATTGATGTCAAAACTATGAACATAAGGAATTTACAATATAAGCGTGACTGATAACAAGAAAAAAATTAATGTGGCAAAGAACTAATAACGTATAAGAGATCATACAAGAAATCACTACAAAAAAGCGGGACAACCTTGTAAAAACCGGAATACGTTTGAATCACGCAACATAGTTGACCGGAATCAATGTCAACATTTATTAAACTTTAAACGTTTATCATAAAGTTCACTTTTGTACGATGCAATGCGCGAATTAAATGTTTTTAAAATGTGATAAAATCGGAGGGGATATGGATTCATTTTGGCGATAGAAATCCTAGTGTTCCCAAAAATTTTAACAATCGTGCGACTGCGCGCAGTGAACAACTATCAATTCAATTAGAACTACTTTACGAGTAACTAACTGTTGAGCTGTAAATTGACGCTGTCTATTGGACAAGCGGCCAGTTCCCTTTGCGATACTTACGGTGTATCGAATGTAATATAAATGCTTGGAACTTTCTCTTGTACATATTTTTATCAGCGATTAACTAACACTTGACCTTAATTTCACGTAATGTTAAGTGATAATGAGGCTTTAGCTAGAATTGCGCGCGTACCCAGAATACTTTTAGATCTCACATGTATGACTGCCGGAAAACAGCAATGCTGTCACCAACCACCATCCATACTCCTTCCGGAATTGAAGCAGGGCCATCCGCTTTTCAAAGCATCGGTAAACCACTGCGCCACGAAGTCTATGAAATTTTTAAAATGATTATTTATAGTAACAATTCTTGAGCAACGGCGTGCCTATTTCGCTGGAGATATTTATTTCCATTATAACTTTCGAAGCATTCGTTGTAATTGATGAATCACGTTTCAAATATTCTCAACAAAAAATATATATATAATATGTACTAAGCAAACCATTTCATTCGTCTTTCAAATGACAATCTACAAAAGCATTCATCATAGAGATAACAATTGAAAGCAAAACATACTTAATTTTGAACTGAAGCTATTGTTCGTTGCGAACAGATGGAAGTTAAAGATAAATCTGTTAGTTATTTAAAATTATTTCGTTTCATTTAATACTGCTCGGTATAATCAATTGGAGACTTTCGCAGCGATCGATAATTTTAATCAGACAATTAATTGATGCTTTTGCAACTTTGCAGACTGTCACCGTGGCGCAGTGGTATGCTCAACATGAAAATCTCCGATTCGATTCCAATTCTCAATCAATAGTCGAATCTAAATGATAATGTCATTTTTTTGAATCCGCTCGGCTAGCTGCAACATTTTACGTAAATTTGCTGCAATAACAGCATTGCTGCGTTCGAGCAATCAAACTTATGTCAGCGAGAATATTCTGTGTTAACATGCTTCGTCATCTTGTGCCACAGAGTCACGTGAAATGGTGTTCTTTAAGTAGATAAATGAGCTCCGTTTAAACTAATGCTATTTGTCATAATAGATTATATTTTCTATTACTAACAATATGGCCAATGGTCAGTCAATGCCGTGTTAAAATTGAGATAAATCATCAAAATACAAAAGAGATGTTACACTTGAACTCTAAAGCGGTATTACAGATAACCGAAGTTTTTTTTTTAATTAAATTGATTTATAGGTTAATACTCAACCATAATCCCACCTGATGTTAAGGGGAGATCTGCGACCGTAAAATGCTAACACAAACAGTATTTTTTCCAAATCTTTAGCTGGTCGTAATAAAAAGCGACGATTTGAACTTAGATAGATAAAACGTTTATTGTCAGTAAACAGAACACACGCACAAATAGTAAGAAAAAAATCAAGAAAATAGTTTTTAGCTATTTAAAAAAAAAAATCGGTGCACAGATAGTGCACCGGTGTGTGCGTGCTGCAAAGGTACAAAAGGCCGTAGCTCAGTGCACTTACTAACTTCGTGTTACATAACCTGTTTATGTTAAGTACATGAGGATGGTAACGTGTAACCGAGTAAATTAAAAAACAAAAATGGTGGATTTGTTAATATACGGTCTACATTATTACAATTATGAAACACGTGCATCACACAAGTCCCCACATTTAGTTCAAGTAACATCTCGTGTTGCAGTTATTTTAAATTCTTTAATGCAATCGGAGCCGGCTTTTAATTTGTCTCAACAGTTCAATGCGCGATCCTCGCCCGGTTGGCTTTTGTAACGGGATTAATTGCGAACATTACTCTTTTTGCATTTAGTGACCACGGCGGTGACAAGTTACGATCGATTTATATGAATTAATAACCTAGTATAGGCAATATCTTTTCTACATCCATTGATATTGCAGTGTTATAAATTGAACGAATGCCGATATATTAATCTACAATATTTTTCTTAAGAAACTTCATTAACTACATTAATAGAATGATATAAAAAATCTCTTAACGGTCTAACGTGTGGCAAATACACGATTTATTTTCGAAACTATCTGAGTAAATTAACATTATCAATTACAAATAAATAATTTTAATTAAAAAACCTATAATTCGAACTTGCTTAAATGGAGCTACTAAGCTTAATTGAGATCGTCAAATTATCGTTTCTAATTAGGTTAAGTTTGAATAATTTTACGATAAAAAAAAACTGACATGTTTTTTTTTCCGATGTCTTAATAAACTTTGTAGGCCGGTTACTTCCTGTGGCGAGAGCAAGCCTTATCCGCCCACGCCCGTGTGCGGGTGGGAACGTCGGGCCGTTAAATCAGCGTTGCGAAACAATGGCCACTCTTCAAACGACACAAGTACTAGGTTATGCACGTTATGCAATAATTATTTGTACAATGTATTACATTCCTAATTATTCACTTCATCAGTTTATAAATTGATGAAAACTAGAATTTTCTCCAAGTATTGTTTTCAACAAAGCGATTAAAATTCTTCACAGTTATGGGCGGTCATTTGAAGTTATTGCAGATGACTAAATGAAATAACAATGTACATAAGGATTAATTACATATTATATAATTAATAATTGAAATTCTATTGAATATTATGGAAAAATATTTGTTTAATATGTAATAATCATAGAGGTAATATTCACTAATGATTTAAAAACACGGGTGTACCCGTGTATATATATTATTGATTTCTTCTATTGGTAGTGGGCTAGCACTACCTCCAATCGACATATAATACTAAGCGACAATTGGGCTATAGAAAGCGTAACATGTTCGCCCAGAATTCTACGTGTGCAAGCTAGTTTTATGGCGGTAGCCAGGGAGTGTCGAAGAACCCTACCAACAAATGGTTCTTAGTTAGTTAGTTAGTAGGTTAGGGTTGGTAGGGGGTAGGAACTATGGAGTTCACTACTAATGGGGCTGCAATGAAACCGCAGCGCCACGGAGGCTTGATATGGGGTAATAAAATTAAGTATTAAATAAACTGTGCAATTCTTGTGGATTAAGGATTGAATGCTTTGTCGTTTCGTTACGAGTGAAAAGTGACAGATGAACAAAATCCTTTGCTGTCTTCAAAGTCGAAAATCGATAAAAACACGTTTTCTTTGTGCCTTTCGTTTTTGTTATAATACAGTACTTAAGTGTTCAAATCGTTTTTTTTT
>DWQX01007241.1:0-10349 GCA_018245475.1 Pharmacophagus antenor | reverse complement strand
TCACTTGTATTTACTTGGTCTTGGCCCGTAAATGCAATAAATACCAGCCGAACAGCTGAGAAAAAAAAGATTAAACATAATAATAATAATAATGGAAAAAAGATGAGAGTGAATATATATTTTTTTAGATTCAATCCTGCACGCGGTGAAGGTTGTAATAAATTAAACGTTTATTACATTAGTGTAAGGATGGAATACAATAAAAAAATACCCATCATTTCGGTTAGGAAAATAATATTTTAGAATTTTATTAAATGAAATATTAATAGCACATAAATATATTTTCATGATTTAAAATCACAATAATAATACAGAACTATTTTATATATTATGGAGATATATAAAACAATTAAAAAATCCTATATCTTTTCTAAATTGAATTACTTTTGCAACATAGGCAGCGATATTTTTCCAACATATATTTTCAGCATGTAAACATAATGCAAATATAAAGAAGTTTTCAATTTCGCGTTTGTATTACTGTTTTTATAGGAATTATTTGAAGATTTTATTTGGATAATTTGAAGAGCAACGAACATGCTGACGTACGTTAAATACTCCAAATAATGATTGATTAACTAGTGAAATTGGTGTGTCAAAATTAAAGCACGTAGCGTCCTATTTCCTGTCTAAGATATTGTATAAGCACAGGCACAAGGCGTACAATTGACACATAAACCAAGAAAAGTTTAGTTATTACGTAAGAGTTATTGAATAAGAAGTTAGAAAGTTCCTTCTAAACTAGCGTTGTATCTTAACAAATTACATCTCTAATTATCATAGAATAGTGGTGAGGCGCTAGTCTAATTCAAAAATGTATATGGTATTAAAAAAAATATATGATATGTGGCAAAGAAACGTGCAATGAGTTAACGCTGTGGTAAATTATGTTTATTTAATCATCATTAAACGGCTAAACTATTTCGCACAAATAAAAATATTTCCTCAAAACTGATCATGATCAGATGAACTCGATATCATTATATCTGGTTTTATTTAAAAAAATAACAGTAATCAGTACTACTCCTATCATAATTATATTTTAAATATTAGCTGATACGAAAAGCCACATAGACCTAAATATATATATATATAAGTAAGACACGGTCGGAACACGTCGAGTCATTTTTATTTTTCACAGTTGCGACAAAAAAACTTCTACACCCATTCAAGATAAATTATTGAATTTTTTAAAACATTATATTATTAATATCACCCATTGATATTATTTAAAAAGCTTAACGTATTAAAAATTATTTTTGCATCATTATTGAAAAGTGACACTATCAAATTCTTTCAAAATGTTTACGCATTTTTTTTTTATTTATTTCATATACATTAACACACAATGTAAAAAAGAAGAAATACAAAAACGCAACAAAAACCACACTTGGTTTTACTGTGCGCCGTAATTTTATTGCTAAATAAAATTTAAGAAAATAGATATTTGAGGGTAGAAATACAAAAGTAGAAATAGCAACACGTTGTAGATGGATAGCTCAAGTATTCGCTGTATATATTATGTATGTTTATAATTTTTGTTATTGATTTTTCTATGTTTATTGGTAATTTATTAATTAGATAAGGAATAGTATATTTCAGTACCCGTTAGCCGAAGTTGTTAATGTATTTATTAACTTATATTTACTTACGCTTCTAGTGATGTTCTTGTGACTTATTTTATTTTTTAAAACATGTTACTAAATGATATAAGCAAGCCACCAATCAACAACACTATAGTATGCAAAAGAAGCATACTACTTTGTGGATGATTACGTAAATAATACAAACCTAAGGATGTAACAGACTTTTTCTAAATTTCTATCAGGGATTTTAAAACTACGGTGAGTACGATCACCAAAAAACTACAAACTGCAGTTTCTTATTCTTTCTTCTGTGTTGAGTTAGTTTGGAATGTACAAAATGGTCCTATTTAATTAAGAAATTTTAAGTTTGAGCTTAGAGTGAATCCAGCAATTAGTAAATAAATGCAAGCTCATATATTTAAATGGGACGCCGAAGCAAACGCGAAAGCATCACACTCGCAAATGCTCCGTGTTAAAAAATCTGCGTGACTGGGAAAAAGTTCACCGAATTTTCAAATGCAATATATCAAAAGTTGCGTATCAAAGAGACGAATACGCTAAAGAGAAAACGGCGAAAATCTTTTGGATACGTGAAGTGACGCCTAGACTTCTTCGGACTTTGATACCATCTGGGGAGGTAAGAGCTTCCAGAACTGTGTAGACATCGCGATATATTCTTGTAGTCTGTCGTGGAGAGTAGAAAATGCATGCCTATCCGGGCCAGATGACCACCTTGAACGATGGGAAAATTCTAATCGAACAAAATTTGGCACGATTATTTGACATGGATTTAAAAAAAACAAGAATTTTTAACACAAAAAAGGCGGATTGGAACGAGTTTCGTGAGATACTCGCCAAACTCAAGAGGAAAAGAAATTTAGGTAAAAAAGAAATAGACGAAATCATAGACAAAGTACAACTTAAAAACACCACAAAAAATTATGTACATGCAATAGTTTGTGTGCGTGAACAAAACACAAAAATATTTGATGACAAGTGCTCAGACTCAGAATCCATGTGGAAGGCGATCTATGAGGGTGATTAGTCGCACAGCCTTGAAAAAGGAGGACGTTCTCCTAAAGACAGATAGTAGAACGTTGACCGAGATGGAGTCCGCCCAAATGGTTGTTCTACTCAGATGATAATCTCAGGACTGACACAAAAGAGTAGAAGCTGGTGTGACTCTAAGCAGACGAGATGAATGTTGAAATTCGTAGTGAGTCATGGGACCCACCATTAAGTTAAAGGAATTAAGAAGAGCACCCACCAGTTTCAATCTCAAAAAAGCTCCCAGGAGCAATGGTCTCGCGGCCGACATATATGTAGTAGCTATCACCCTGGATCCAGACCTTTTCTTGGTACTCATAAGTAAGTGCCTCAGTTTGGCCTACTTTCCAAAAATCTGGAAGGCCACAATTGTGAGCCATGTGAGTAGCTAGGAGTAGGAAGATTATTCGCACTTCAAATCGTATAGAACGATAGGATTACTCTTAGTTTTAGGAAAGGTTTCAAAAACAAAATTATCCAGAGAGTATTATATCAACTTAATTCCTACAATTAGTAAGAACCAGGATGGTTTTATGCAGCACTGAGAATTCCCTTTGTCATAATGCATCAGTTATCCACTGCATTTGTGAATGAAATTCTATTTGATGACAGAAATTAAAAGAAAATAAAACAGTTCTGTTGACCTCATTAGACATAGAGTAAGCCTGACAAGTCCTAGTGACTCTATACGAACCCCTTGGTCAAAAGACCAACGAGAGAGTATAGGGCCCCATCAAGGGATCCATCTATTAGAACTTACTTCTGGACCCACTGTTGAAACTGCTTATAAAAAGGGGACAATTCAATTACGAGACAATCACGACTACGTGGTCGTCATTTTGAGGACTCTGGGTTAAAAGTAGAGGAGCAGGCCAAAGCGGCCCTCGGCCATGCTTAGACATGGAGAATTGCAAGCAAACTTAAATTTGCGCCGCAGAAGACCACGTCGATGGTTATATCCCAAAAATTTAAATACGATTCACCACGTCTAAGCATGAGCGGGAAAAGCATTACTCTGTAGAATGATATGAAGATTAATGCTTATGCTCTAGGTCTCACCATTAATCAGGGCTGGACCTTCTTCGTACATGTTAAAAATGTGTTTCGGAAGATACAGGGTCTTTATAGTCAATTGGTGAAAGCTGCAAAGATTCATTAGGGTTTGAACTCGGAGATTTCCAAGACTATCTACACTGCGATCGTGGAAACGGTAACCCTGCGTGTGCATGATCGCCGATAACGAAAAAAGTAGGGATTAGGTAGGAGCTTGACAACGTGCATGGGTGGACCAAAAGGAGGCGGAAATTAAAAATTTTAGTGATGGTAGCAAGATCAATGGAAAGGTATGCGCGGCACTCTCCATTTGTTGGGGTGCAGTTGTAGTTAAGGCCCGATAGTTGAAATTAGACAATTGATGAACCGTCTACCATGCTGAATTGCTGGCGCAAGCTGCGGCCACGGAAATCACCCTTCGCGACCTGAAGTGCAGTCCTAGCATCTACTAGGATTCCAGATCTGTACTTGAGACATTGGCGAATGGCACTTCCCTCCATCCTGCCGCGTTGAGAATTGGGCAGAACATAGCCAAATTGAGGTGTAAAACTAGCGGGCCGATTAGCTTGCGAAGGAAGCTGCTCTAAGCAGTAAGAGGAGGCCTAAGTACGACAAGTGTCCGGTTTCATTCGTCAAGCGCCAAATAAGATTGGAATCGATTGACGAATGGAACCGGCGCGACAAGGACCTACCAGCAAGATCTTCTTTCCTGATGCTAGTAACGTCTACGTAGTGATTATGAAAAATTAATCTCGATTTTGTCTTAGCGCAGGCTCACGGCGGGCTCTCTGAATAGCTGTACAAGTACAAGTACAAAGGGTATCGTACATCTGTGATCCTGAAAAGTAGAAAAACATTAGTCATCTTATCTAAGAATTTCCGCAATTTATCAAGGATATACGTGACATAGAAATAGTCACATAGGTGGAAATGAATAAAGATGATTAAAAAATTCTGATAGTTAATAAAGACACTACATTAAGATTAGTAACTTACTGTAAAATATAGTCAAAAAAGTTAGAATAAGAAATGAGTAGAAGGTAAAAAAAGGAACTTGCCCTATATATGTACATGGAGCAAATCTAGTTATTTGGAGTAAGATAAGTTATTCATAGATAAGGCTAAATATAAATGGAAATCTAACAAGTACAGACTAAGAAAACAATAGAATAAGTTCATAAAATGTAATTAGAATGTAATAAGATATACGAAAATGTAAAGTACGAATAAGATTAAGAAAAGATTAAAAGGATGAATGAAAAATAAGGTAAGAGATGGAATAAAAGAAGAACATGTAAGAGAGTGAAGAAATGATTTTCGTTCTAGATAAGATCTCTAATATACATAAGATAGACGAACGTCCAAAAGAAAGAAGAAAGAAATAATCAAGTGCAAGATGGTGTTAATAAATATTTATTACTAGTATTGACATTTTTAACTATATACTTCAATGTGTATTATCTACGTTCGTAGCATGAATAAAAAGGTGAAATTTTGGTGGTATTCAAATAAAAACGCAAGTTGTACTAAATAAAACATACAAGAATTTATGAGTGAAGGAGAAAAACAGACAAATATCCCGGTTCCCTCCTAAAATGTCTCACATATATTTAGCTACCTCTATAATGAAAGAAAATTAATTTGGATGTTATTTATACACGAAACAAAATTTCTTGTTAACAATAAAAAATAATTTATATGAAAATTATTTTTAATTAAATTATCTAGTGCGTATTATTGAAATCGTATGTTTGAACAGTTTATTATTGCCTTTTTACTTATTCTTATAGTCTGTTATTGTAATATACTCGTATACATTCTCAACAAAAACTCCCAAAACTCATATCCATATTGTATTTTATGTGTATAGTCCCAATAATTATAACAAATGCACCTACTATATAACAAAACTTTTCAACTTCTACTACTGAAGAGAATGATTGCATTGTAATTACTTAATAGTATTGTAATTGATAAAGCATTGCGCATGTTTTTGCTGCTTAAAAATTTGGTAACAATGCTTGAATTTATAATACGACCAAATGCGGTCCATTACTTAAGGTACTAGAGAGTTTATACCAAAGCCTTTTCAAACCGCTTGGCCCCGTAGCGAACTGTTCGTAATAAAACGCGGCTGCTCGTTATGAATTTGCTGTTTAATGTATTGAATTACGTCTCAGCTGTTCTTCCTCATATAAAATTTTTGAAAATCTCCTTTGAAGCCATTAATATTTTTTTTAAATTATTGTTTTGTAGGCTTGCGATGTAACTATTTATATTAATTTACTTATAATTAATTTTCATTTGTTTAATAAAGTAATTATAATGTACTATTTTAAAGATTTTATACTGTTTATTAGTGACAGTTATTTTAAGTGCTAAAAATTAAAAACCTATTACCTCACTTATCGACTATTTTAATGACAAAAATCCATGGAGATATGATTCGCTTCAATCGAACAGAAGGAAAAATGTAATTCTACACAAATATTTAAGAGAGCCCCTGTGTTTCTTGCTTGTTTCTTCTCAGGAAAGTCTACATCTTGGAATCGGAGTTACAGTCATTTGACCATTTAGAAGCGTTTGTCAAAGCTTTATTTAATGAAGTAAACTTTAATATTTACTTTGAATTTGAAAAAAAATAACCGTCCAGATTTAGCAGTTTGTGGGTATATGTGGCCACGGGCGTCAACACATGGAATTTTCCAACGTTAATACAAATGAAATAATCTTATAACGAATCGAACACCCCAGAGACTTTCATGTATATTTATGACAGTAGCTCAAAATAAAAGTGTTATATTCATAGCAATCTATACGATGATCAGAAAAAATAACTGATATGTATAGCACGTTGAAAAAATAGCTAGCCACTATTGTAAGACCTGCTTTGCTTGGCAAACAGATTTAGTTACATTTTTAAAGAAATTTCCTAATGCTTGAAATAGAATTTTTAATATTTATACTATAAAATATTGAATGCCATAGAAAATTATCTTCTGAATTTTGCAAAGTTTTGAACATCAGTCTTAATATACTTAATAAAATTCAATGATACATGTTTTAAAAACTTATTATGATCATACGTTTAAGTATTACGTAATGAATTATAAAAGGCTCCTTTCAATGGCGTCCTAATCTTTAATAACCAGAAAATGTGATAAAATTTGCCTTACTTTAGAAATTTCTTATTGCTTAAAATTAATGTTAAGTATACAATTTGCCGCATTCGCGGAGTTTTGGTCAAAGGAAAGTTTACAATGAAATCCAAATCTGTATTTTAAACGCTTTTCGCCCGAAATGTCTTAGGACTAATTATGTTTGGCTATCTTATTTCCTTTATGAACACATTTATTTTGATTTTACTTGTGAGAAAATGGACAAAAGTATATTAACACTATAATAAAATTCCGTAACCCAAATAACAGAGAGAAAATGAAAATATCTATCCATGATGATAATAATTAACGACTTCTTTGCTATATTAAAATTATTACAAATATGTCTACAAAACTTTTTTCGCTTATGTCCAGGTATAACCCACACTAATAATTTTGGCAAAATAATACAAATGAAAATTAATATATATAATATTAATTTCATATTTCGCTGACATGTTTACCATATATATTATTAAAGACCCTGGATTTCACATAACAACTAGAAACTAATACTAACATAGAGAATAGGCTATTTTGAGAAAGAATTTTGTTATTTTACTGGTACCAGCACGTCCTTATCATTTTACAATCATTAGTAAATTAACAGTTATCACCAATTTGAACAGTTGTTTAATACGTATTGAACCATTAAATTAATTCTTTAAAAATCTACACATCCTTAACAATTAAAATTTACACTGAATACCATCCGAGTGCTGAGCCTTATAAATATGGGAATGGATATTGCACAGATTTTATTTGTTTTGGTCCATTTTGCTCATCTAGTGTGTCAAAAAGAAATAAAGTATAATGGTTCCATAATTTTCACTACGGCTTATAAAATGCTTTACAAAGACACGTCTGAAGATGTTTTGAACATGTAGGAAATATCATTTGATCTTGATCAAATGATATTTATCAAAATTAATTTAATAATAATAATTTAATTAATATATTGATCAGATGATCTTTATCAAAATGTACTAATATTATTTTGTCAAAAAAATAATCACAAATTTATTAAATATCGCGATTTAATATCATAAAGCTATTTAAACAAAACTTTACGTGTATGCGTATACAACAATGTATGACCTCGAAAGGCATAACAAATGTTTTGTACTCCCCATTGTTGATCGCAACAGAACCAACCCGTCGGCGTAACCTACTCGTATGTTATGCTAAAATGTGTAACACTGTGATAGCTTATAAATCAATGTAACTTGCTTTAGTTTTTAAAAGATTTATTTTTATCATTTAGTGTTAACAACATAAGAATTGGAGACATTGTTTCCCACAAAGTGGATATCGTCAATGCGGCTTCAAATAATTATTATCATCTTATATATACGTTACTCTCTCACCAGAGATTTCAAAAATGTTAATAACTTTTCGTCAACAAAATCAACCAATTAAAACAATATAACGGTTACTTCGGAAGAGGTCCCTCTTTCGAAGTAACCGTTATCTTGTTGGAGAAAATACTTTTTGAGAAAGCTTTCCTCCGAAACGCTTTTTTCGCCTTATCATATAAAATTAACAATTCAAATATGACTCAAAAATATATGGCCTTCATTAACTAACATAAAAGTCTAAAGCCATAAATTGTTATTAATTGGGAGTGTGTCCTGTCGTAACAATAGCTATAATAATCACACGTAAGTTTAAATATTCGTATCAGAGAAATTAAAACACCGTACCAATAACAAAGCGTCTAGTATGAATAACTTTTCTTCTCAATTACTTGTACACATTGATACATACTTTTTATTGCTCTTACAAGTAACATACGGTGCAATTGTTATTTTTTTAATACGAAATAACAAAAAGAATACCCTTTTAATTGCCATTTACTACAGGTACGGTTACCTTAGTCCTGTACTTAATATCCTGAGATTGCAGGGCAGGAACAAACCTTTTTTTGTTAACGGGGCGGAGGTGGCTACGAAAAGATATCTTATCTCCTGGGGAAAAGTCAGTTTTATATGGGATTTTTACCCACTAAAACCCCCTCGATGGTCGCCCTCAGCGTTTTGGAGGAATCGCTGGATCTCACTTCCGTACACAACCGCGGCCCCTCTAACGCTATCTATGATAGCCCGTGCTAAGTTCTGCGCGAAGCAGACTCAGGACCTGTCGTGGGTTCTACAAAAATGACAGTCGACTACGTCCTACCATCGTGCTCCTCGAAGACGTTAAAAGGATAATAATATCCTTACTTACAACAACTTCAAAAGCAGTAACAAACCTCTAACCAAACCTTCCCGTACAAAATGTATTAATATTAATCTTCAATTAAGAGCAAATTTGTTAATAAAAAATATATTAATATGCAATAAAATAATGTAAAACAACTCCTCGCATCGTACCTAACGGCAGCAGTAATCTTTTATTAAAAGTACTAGAGCGTAGTGAACTATACTTTTCAAGTATTTTTGACTAACTAAACAATTTCAAACGTTTATTATTAGTTTAGTGAAATGAACTAGTAAAACCAAATACTAATATATTTTACAAATGAATAATCAACCATCTGTTGTGAAACAAAATACACATACATATAAAATGTACTATAATAACTATTTTACAGCACGAAGACCAATTATTATTTTATATCACACTATCCTTACAGAAATTTGCAAATTTTCCGTTCATGGTTGTTCCTAAACGAAATTCTTCTGAAATATTTATAATCTAATAAAATAATACAAAAGTAATTGAATTGAAAATTTTTGTTTCTGAGTATAGCACATAAACTCTTCTTCTTTGTCTAAATTGCCGGAGATTACGCTAAAAAGTTATCAAAAGTTAACAGACATACCGAAACTTTGAATCCCTTAAGTCTAAATTTTCTATCAATAAAAGTTCAGCCATTCTGATGAGTGTCAAAAAATTCTGTACAAATTTATAATTTCAATTCACTTTAATGCTGATCACTTTAGATTTCACTACTTAAAAATTTAAATTCTGACAATCACGCGTCACTTGAACATTACGTTAATATCAGTTCGAATGCACAGCTACAACATCTCACTATGGCCTCGGAATCCCAACTGGAGCAGCCTTGCCTTACGTGCTACGTGCTCTATTCCTCAACGGTCGGTCCGCGCAGTCGCATCGCTCTTAAGCCACCATCCATCTCAGTGCTCTATTAAGTGGTATACCGTCACATCTATTTCATATTGTTTCGTAAGTTGTGAGCGTGATACTGTAGGTTACACCGGAAAACACCATTCTTTACAGAGACTGACACTGTAACTTACGAGTAGAACTATATCTGTTTCACAAAGCTCATGTACTAGTTTTTATATGTTACGAATTCATACCGTTATAATAAATCTCTCAAAACACATTTTAGATAGATAAATTACAAAAGAATTTATTTTAATTCATTATTCAGAATAAAAAGACGAAATGGTTTGCTGTAAATTATATTACTTGTAAACATTTCTTAAATGAAAGTAAGGGCAATTATATATACTTATAATATATATATATATAT
>DWQX01007240.1:0-10349 GCA_018245475.1 Pharmacophagus antenor | reverse complement strand
TTCAGACTTAGCAGAAATTGTAATTTATTAATTTAGTGCAATATATTGTTTTAACGGTGTATGTAATGCCTTTCGGTCTTGTAGACGAGCACCGCAACTGAAGTGAATGCGTGTACGAGTGTCATGACAGTAACGAGTCATCGGTCAAGTTCTTAAGTGAGGGGTGAAGTAATCGATTTCATGCAAGCGGTGTGCGATGACGCGTTATTGCACACTCGCCGCTGCGTGCACTCTAATGGTTCACAATGCCATAGGTATTCACAATGTTGTAGAATGCACTTTTTATATCGCGGCAAATGCGTCGCGTCCTTTCGACTTTGCGATGCAACGTTTTCCTGTTGGCCAAATTCAATACATATATTTATATAAAATTTATTTAAGCCTTCACAGACTTTTAAACGCTAGAATGGTTTTAAAGCAGGTTCATAAAATATCGGTTCCCCTAAGAAGAACCAGGTACGAAACTCAGGGTCACTGTTTCTTTACTTTTATAAGTTTACTTTTCCTTTCGTCAAATTGAAGTGAATCTTGTCACACCATGGATTTTTGTCATTAACGCTAGTATGGGACTCCTAATTTTGGCGGGTCAATCCTAGATA
The DNA here is from genome assembly GCA_018245475.1 of Pharmacophagus antenor. Taxonomy (NCBI): domain Eukaryota; kingdom Metazoa; phylum Arthropoda; class Insecta; order Lepidoptera; family Papilionidae; genus Pharmacophagus; species Pharmacophagus antenor. The sequence goes on along the minus strand of DWQX01007240.1, from coordinate 9,750 downwards.
AGGTGTTCCTTATACTAATATACTATAGAGTTTTTTATTTTTTTTATACCACCTCTGGCAACATTGTCCTATATCAATTTTTGTAAAATAGTATAATAGGTATATAATAATGCACAAATTTGCTAAACTCGAAAGTAAATCTATGAAAATGTGTCCCGAAACCAAATGAAAAAAGTTAAAAAAGTAATAAGTTATACAAAACGTAATATTTGTGATGTTTGCAAGCCGGCAAGGGCGGATCGGAAATACATTTTTTTATTTAAATTCATTAGAATATTTGAAACAAAAATAGTTTTTCTGGTATGAGTAGCTATCCATACTATCGCGTGTGTATGTGTGCGTGTGGATAGTTAAGACGACGACATGGTTCAAACGTAATGCATTTCGCTTGGAAACTAAGGATCTACAATATGAATTTTGTAAATACACGATTCGCTTATTCATATCATTTGATATCGAACCTAGTCATTCGCTAAAATCAATCTGTCGTTATCGTATTAAATTCCACTATTCTACAATCTTCATTTATTTTCCGTTCAACTTTCTATTATCCTTTCTAATTGTACAATTTAATAAGTAGTTAACGCGCAATCATGTTTTCCCGCCATTCCTTACCACTTTCACTGTCATAGGCACAAATTTATGTGATATGTCATAGTACAATTAGTGAAATGTTGCCATATATGGGCTTACGTTATGGATTAGTCTGCTGTCCGTTAAGCCAATTACTAATGTTATATATATGTTATTAATAATATAACCTGATAGTTATATTAAATGGTATCCTGTTTGTATAATATTATAGATTTATGCAATATACATATATATTTCGTTATTGACGACCTATCATAATTGACTCGAAGATACCGGCATTAATGACGTCATAATTTTAGCAACTAAGGTGTGTTAAAAAAAATTAGGGTCATCGGTGCGTTCCGCAGGAGAACCCGGTACCTCACATTACGCACTGAGTCTGACCAACGAGGGATTACTTAGTTGGTACAATCCCACATAACCCTGACTTCTCCCGCAGAAGCTCAGGGTATCTATAGATTTCCCCCGGACAACAAAAAAAAAGTATGTGTTTAAAAATACAGGTTTCAAGTTATTGTAAGAGGGGAATTTCAAAAAAAATACTTTAATATACATTATATGAGCCTTCTATAATGTGGATTCTGTGTCACAAACCGTCGACCGGTGTCACGATTACGTGATTACGTATATTTTGCATCTCATTAATACAAATGAATCGCAAAATGTGACGCTACACGAAAATCACGTACTTATATTATTATTATTATTAATCTGGACTGGACCGGTTTGGATGATTTCTAATTTCGTGTTTACAATTGTTACTGTTAAGGTTTTTGCAAGAATTTTTTTTTGAAATAACCGTTTAGGACTATTGTAAGATGAGAACGCATATTTGTAAGAAGTACCAATGATATATATATATTTATATATATTTCGGAAGCTACAATTACGTCGTACACTGTATAATTATTATATTACTTGCATGATACGGTTGCAGTCGTCGCGATATCTGATACTGTTGTATAGGTACAGTGACATACACTAGACGAATGGCACGTAACTTTGAAACGGTTTAAAGACCACGTATGATTATTGGAGAGATATAGGCATAGGCTGTAGTATGCGATAGTGTTATGATACTAAAGGAAACTACTGAACGAATTCGAAAGAGGACAGATCCCGCTCGGAGATGGGGCCCTCCGCTAAATTGTGATTCCCTACCATAGAGGAGCCTTTGGAGTGTTGGGTGCTAAGAATGGGTGTCCTTATCGCCATTATAAGTATTCCGAGGAGGACGATGGCTGGACGTGGTCCCCAGCCATTGTAGTAGAACCAGCGAGAGTTTTGAGCTCTGCTTTGTGCAGGCCCCGAGATGGGCTATCGTAGCTTAGCGTTGAAAGGGCCATGGTCGTGTTCATGAGACTTCTCCAAACCAATGAGGGGAGTTTTAGTGGGTAAAAATCCTACACAACCCTGATATCTCCTCAGAAGACGGAAACTTTCGAAGACCCCACCCCCACATTATAAGACAAAATGTTTATATCTAGTTAACATAAAAGAATAATACTTAGTGCTAATCCACAAAAATTGTACAAAAAGGTTTGTGGTACTTGACATCTACTTGATGATTTATCGCGAATTTAGTATGTAGTATGTAAGTGAAGTAACATTAAAACTAACATATCTTTATCTGCCTATATTACAATAAAATATCACATAAATTATTGATTAAAATAATACAAAATGATAAATTAGCGCCGACGTGTGTAACTTGCGCAAAGACCCTTCACTAATAATTAAAAACAAAAAGAGACCTTGAAGTTTGTTTAAACGTGTATCAATCCTTTATTTCCTTCTTTATTGAAAATTGAACTTTGTTGTTTGCTCTAATATTCTTCTAAATTCAATTATATTAATGGATAATAGTAAAAATCGATTTGTAACTTTTAACGTACGTTTTAAATAACGTGATGTAACGACGATTGATATAACTTGAGTTAGCTAAAACACTAAATGTAACTTGTTCATCATACGCACAAAGACACCGTGATGTTGTTCGAAATACTGACGTAATTAATATAATTGTTATGGAACAAAATCGAATAACAGCCGAGGAGGCGGAGGTCGTATTTGTGAAAATGTTATGTTAATATATTTTATGATCGAATTTGTTATTGACTGTTAAATTTTTGTGACATAATATTATGTTGTGTATTTTTCGAAAGAATGAATGAAATGTCGAGAGAACGAATGAGTTGTTGCTAGAAAAGATTACAAATTATTTAATAGAGGTACTCAAATCATACACTATTATAGTTTATATACCGGGATAATTAAAGGTTATAGACAGTGGTTGAAATCAACAAGGACGTTTATAAATCACAAACCGAAAATCAACAATGCACGAGGAATTACGTAAATAATGCATTACGCATCACAAGGTCACCCATAAATTCGCACCGAGGAAACGTCTAGAGTGCTTCTTAAAATTTCCTTAAGCCCCACCTGCAACATAAATCTACCGAAAGTCTCGACTTTATGAGATTTACGACTCATTCTACTTAGTAAATATATTCTTACTTTTTTTCATTGCCTGCCTAAAAGAACCTATATAAGAGTATTTTGTTTATACCTTTAAAAACAAATATACAGAGATTTTTTTTTATCTTCGACGGGTTAACACTTAAATCTAATTTCACATGATGTTAACACTATGGCGTTCGGTGGCACCACGTTTGTACCATGCGAAAACTATTAGATCAATCATAGATATTCTTTGAAAATTAAGTAATATGACACAATTTCAAGGTGATGATAGCTGAAGATGAGGTGAGTAATCTATTTAGAATCATATCCAAATAGTGAAGAAAAACCTAGAGGATAAAACAAATCATTCTGGCACTTATTGTATCAAACAAAAAATTGTGTGCGAACGGCAGTGTTAAGTACCAATGAGATTGTAAAAGGTAAATAAATCTTATTTGCCTAGAATATTGGATAAAAAGTTTCGTATATTAAAAGGCGTTTGACTTTTTTATTTTTTTATACTGCCTCTGGCAACATTGTTCTTTACATTTTATTGCAAAACGGGAAAAAATTAATAGAACAATGCACAAAATTACTATAGACACGAAAAGAAAACCATAAAAATGTGACGTGTAAACCCAGTGTTAAGGATGGTAGGTGCCCAACAGGGTTCGAAGAAACTTACTCATCGTTTAAACTCCACTAATTATTTGGCACCGATATCGAACCGAGAGCCACTGTGTTATAAGGCAAGCGAAAACCGCTGCCCCGCGGAGGCAGTTATCACGTTCCATGCCACGTGAACCGGTTTCGATACACATCATTCATCATCATTATCAGCCTGTGTCGGTTTCACTGCTGGACATAGGCCTTCCCGAATGCCATCCACCATATGCGGTCCTCTGCTTCCCTCATCCAGCCGCTTCCCGCCGTCGTGACTAAGTCGTCGGTCCATCTAGTGGGAGGGCGCCGTACACTCGATTTTTTTCGATCTCGATAATTTCGATACGCACAGAAACTTATTTGTAACTTTTTTACTTTTTTTTTTTAATATGTTTTTATTTAAATGTAATTACGGGTAACATTGTCCCGTCCTGTGACGGTAGCAGCACACGCGACGCGGCAATCTGTTACCGGGGCGAGAGCATGAGCAAAATAGATGTTTGGTTTGCACACGATCATTGGATTCGTTGCGTGTATCGAATACTGTACACGTATTACGTCTGGCGTGGTCAAGGAAATTAATACTACGCGTAATTGGTATTTTGACAATGCCAATGATATATTTCCAACAAGTCGAAATCTATGCATCATTCCAAAGAATGATTACAATTTAAATATATAAACGTTGGCATCCTGTTTTGATGATTAACAATAAACAAACTTCTGGAGGCAATAATGGCGATGTGGACAATTGCGTATGCTAGGATTACGCACAACTTTAAATTGTTAAGTCACGAACAAACGAGCTATTTATACATGTATTATTTTAATAAATATAACAACATACCGAATTGATTCAAGATGACTATTTTTCCGTCACGCCGGATTTTGTTGTACACCACAGATGTTTCACTTTATTTCACGGTTTAAATTATTTAAAAATATATTTATAATGTCACCTTTTGTAGAGTTACGTATTTATTTAGTATTATTTTAAACACACACACACACACGAATGAAATAGTCCGTGTTCATTAATAAATCGCGTGATAGGCGAGTTGAGGAGCGGTACGACACGTCCGATTGTCACGAACGCTAGACAGCGACTGAATGCCGCGTCTAGGATCCGCGCTGACACATCCAATACCACAAGTGTATTACAGCAAGACATTGATGATTATTTTTACTTAATATCGTACTCTGATTTCAACGCCCACGAAGATATTAAAGCCTTCGTGGCTCAGTGATTAACCGCTGTTTGCTTTGTAGCAGGTACTTTGTTCTATTTCCGAGCTACAAGAGGAGTATTGTAGAGTTTGAAATGGTGATAGGTTCTTTTTAAATCTACCTGACTAGCTATAATCTACAACGTCAATCAACTGCCTCAATAGCATTGTGTTCCGGCACTACATGTGTCTGCTAGAATATTCCGGAGAGCGAGCTTCGGTGTCTACGGCGACATTGTCATTAAACATCATATGAAATTGTCGTCGTATGTCTTTCGAATGAATTTCGGATTAAAAAAAATGAAAGGGAAATATTTTGTTTGGGATCGTCGATCACGCGAAAAATACTAAAGGTATCGGGAAGAGATTTAGACCATTCGATGCGGAATAATATGTAGGCGGAAAAAGTTGGAGTTTGCGTTTATTTTTGTTATTCCATAGACGCTCTTTCCTTATTTATAATTTCCTTTACTGGAAAGTTGTTTCGACAATCATAATAAACATGACTCGCATTCTTTTTTGAATATTCATTAATTACTTTCAGTCAGACTGTTGACTGGAAATTTTATAATGATTTCACGAATTAACCTAAAAGCTTATCTACCCGCTTCGTTAGGCATTAACGCTAGTTAATTAAATTTACAATGTTTCTAAATTAGTCAAAATATATCCCCCGTTGGGAGATTACGAATTTTTTTTTCGCATTGGAACACTGCGGCATCCTTGACCTGGCAACTCCTACACTCTTATGTCACTCTAATTGAACTACCACATTGCTTGTGTAACGAACAACTGCGAAAGTTCGTTAATTTGGAGTTAGCACAGTGTTCGGCGGGAACGAAATAAATAGTTGAAAATATTTTTGTTTTAATTACAAACAATTTAAAGAAAATTAAATTGTTTATCGCTTTATTTGTATAATAACATTAGAGAGTGAAATAATGACGAAACAAAGAAACCATGAAGACAAATTCAATGCGAAATTATTTTATTCACATATATGAAGTGATTGTAATATTCTTGAAAATCGTATCACAATTATTATAATAGCACATATTTAAATTGAAAAATCATCAAAATCACTTCTTTGGGCCAATCTAAGGAGTGAAAAGATAGAATTGTTTATTTTTTGTGTGCATATTAAGTTAAAAATTTATACGTAAAAGAAAACAATGTTTTAATAAAAAAAAAAACGTACATTTCATTAGACGAGTGCGAAATCCCGCACATTGACATGGAAATATTCCATATTCCACAAATGAAGAAAATTGTTCATGCGGAGAAAAATAAGGTCGCACGTTCGTATAACCGCCGTAAGGCTTTGGTGAGGCCACGAAAATATATTATAAAGCCTAGTTGAGCGGACTACACTGGGTACTCTTACACTGGGTGAAGGAAAAAAGAAATATGAATTATTAATAATTATTTTTTTGTGTACATCTCAACTGGCGCGTGATGTTAAGTGACGTAGATGTTGAAGCATGTTTGCCTTTAAATTACTCTCTTTCTATATATGATTGTCTGAACAGCAATAGAGCCAGGATTATTCGAAAAAACCTTTCCACCCATTCCAGACGACACACGTGGCCGCGGAACAGAACCTGGAGTCACCGTGCCCAAGGCGAGAGGTAAACCACTGCGCTACGGACGCAGACAAAAAATTGATTATGACATTTAACAAATTATGTCAAGCGTAACGTTAGAACTTTCGAAAATAGTAAATGAATAAATTTATAACAGAAATTAATAATTTGCAAATTTCACGTAACGTAATTATAAGCCACGTAGCCAACGTATGATTGATTAATTAATACGTCCATTGTAATTTACGTAGCACAGAAGATATACGACGCTAATGTTAACTAGCGGTGTGTATAACATACTCGTATGTTCTTATGTGCGTACATTGTGAAGCATTTAAAATGCCACCGGTTGAAGCGGTCGGGAGCATTCGGAATATAAAGGAGCGCGTAATCCTTTTTCACTGCCGCGATGTGTTAATCTAATAAGGTACAGTTGTGGTGCTGAATAACAAATGGAACCTTCGCGATGTAACGGTGATAGCCAGCCGACTTGAACTATAGAAAACAAACAGTTGTATAGTAGACAATACGTCGTGCCCATTATTTGTGCGCTTTGCGTTATTTAACACTAGATTTACTGGACCAGTCGTTTTGACTGGACGATCCTATATAAGAAGTTACGTATACTGATACGCGTTTGATATTTTTATTTTTTTATTCCGCCTCTGGCAACATTGTTCTATACATTTCATTGCGAAAAAGGTGAAATATGAATGCAATAATGCACGAAACAAATACAGATACGAAAAGAAAACCATAACAATGTGTCCGTAAATCTAGTGTTAAATGTTAATCTGTAAAAATGACATTTATTTCCTTTTTATCTTCCTGGCCCTTGCAAGACTTTCATACGTACTTTCATACGACTTTCATGTTGAGTGGTAAACATGATACGAATAAAATCACCTTAATTATAAATGATCATGTTTAAACGTTATTTTTCGATAGTTCATTCACCTTGATATACCATATACCATTAACACTTCAATAGAGATAAAATAATGATTATATACTTACAAAATTGACGCCTCCCACTTGACACTCGCTCTACCGCGCGAAACACCGCGGCGACCAAGAGTCGCCTTTCGTCCGCAGTGTGCGCAGGTTTTGCGGTTTCTATGTATGGATCACTCCTTCAACGTATGTCTGCCTCTTGGCGCATCGGTTTACCGCTTGCCTTGTTATGCACACGTTCCCTAACACGTTTATAGAGTCATATAACGCAACAGTTTAGTTATATAAGGTTGTTTTGGAACCAGCCCCGCTATCACTCAATGTCAAAGTACTTTGAGTGAGCACGGTTCATAATGTACGACTTTATTTTCACCTAACATTCTGTTGCAGATAGAAAAAAGTTTGTAAACGCGTGTGCGTTGATATTTCGCGTATTATGATAAAGCATTTCGTTTCCTTTTTATGATGAGAAGGGTTGGAACAGTCCGCCAGCATCGGTCTTTCCGTTCAAATACGACGTGGGAGTATTGTGAAGAGTGAATGGACTTTAGATTAGTGTGGTGTACCATCACAGACGACATGGCCACTTATTATAAAGTGGATAGTGGTCGATCGATAGCTTATGTTATAAAAAAATATATATATGTCGTGCTGTCCAACGTATAACGTCTAAAGAAGCCACGTGTAATGTAGTGGCGAAAAGCGTTGAGTTGATTAGTGGTAGTATTTGCGATTGAACAAAGCGCACATTAGCAAATATTTTTTTTAATTGAAAAAAAAAATCATTTGAGCAAGTACTGTAGAATGGACTAATTTCGCATTCTTACGACTCCACTGATCGATTAATTCATACTATTAATGAAGACGGACAAGTGATGCGCTACTTAACTACGATTTGTTCCATTCTTCATGGAGCAAAATGTTCATGATGAAACTTTTTGCTACAGCAAGGCCGCACCACCACGGTAAGTTGACACGCGATGCACCAAATGTTCCATCGTTCAAATTCAAATACACACTACAAATTAGGAAATACACGCGTGTACTTCCCCGTTTCTTATTCTAATTAGGATTAGTAGCAAATATCCGTTCGCTTAATGAATGCAGTGAACTCCGGAGTGGGGTAAAGCGGAACAAAAGTGGTTTAACTATTACGCTATTATTATAACTTAGTCTACCTTAGATGAGATAATCATGATTTATCTCTCGATTACGGCTGCAGTAAAGGCGTCCAACTTTAAATAATGAAATACAAAAGACACGACACTCTTCTGGAACTTAAGGTATTCAATGTTGAAATATATAAAAATCCCTTGCATTATTCGTTCGCTTGTTATGAAGATCCAGGTTAAGACGGACATGTATAGAATGAAATTAAACATCTGACGTTTTAAATAAATTCTTGCCGATATGTTATACCACGTACGCAGAATGATGTATTTTAAAATACTAGTCAGTGCAATCGCATAAGCCCCCTGAGCTTTTCCAGTTCTTAGTAGAAATACGCGTTGAAAATCGACTTAGTGCGACTTACAATTATATGGATGGTGGTAAGTTGTTACGAACTCGGCTGTCTATCTACCATCGTTAATGTGTCCTGGCGCCTTAACAGCGTCGTGTTCCGGCATTTATACCCGCGAGAGTCAGATGTATGCTCGGCGGACACGCTTCACCATCTACGGCGTCATTGTAACTTAACAGGTGAAAATGATGTCAAGTGTTAGCTCATAATCTATAAAGAAAATTATTAAAATGGATCCTTTATTACGACCTCATTTAATAGACATTTTTTATTTGAGATATTGATTTTATATCGAAGTAAAATGTTCCGTTCGTTTGACGTGATAAGGGTGTGAATAGTAGACGCGAAATCGCTTCTGTGTTTTTTTGATAATGTTCGAGTATGGGAGAGCGTGGGCAAGGCTTCGCGAGTTCACGTCGACCGGGCAGCTAGTGGGCGTTGCGACCCACACAGAACGCCATTTAACGTTGTTACCGATTATGTAACTAGCTTTATGCTCATTAAATTTACATAATGATACGTAGATAAGTGCTTCATGTTTTAATGATTGCTCGTTTTCACATTTACATTTTCATTTCGTCTCTACCCTAGATGTGAGTTGTAGAGATTGCTCATTGAAACTATAGCATTGCAAAATAGTGTATACAGCTGCCTCGTTAGTTTCGTCGCGGTATGTAGACTTTACCGAAGATTGTACTATTATTACGCCACCGTGTCATAGTGGGTTTTATTATTATTAAAA
>DWQX01007239.1:0-10353 GCA_018245475.1 Pharmacophagus antenor | reverse complement strand
TATATATATATATATTGTCTGCCTCTACGGCGCTGTGGTTTACCACTTGTAGCACGGAAGACTGCGGTTGAGTTTCGGTGGTAACACTTGATCTAAATTTCACTCGCTGTTACGTGGCAGCTCCAGCCCTAGCTCCGAGAATATTGTTATCTCTAACGGTTATAACTCACTATTTGTTTTTGACTTAATATTAAGTGAGATTGAGGCCGTAGGTGTGCATGATTGCCGGAACACGGTACTGTTAAAGCTGCGAATTGACTTTGAGGGCGGTAGCTAGCCTGGTGGGTTCGAAAAACCCTACCCCCATCCCGACCCCACCACACGAGTAACCTTGTCCCTCCTCGTTACAATGCTAGCGGTAAATCAATGCGCCACGTAGGCAGTCATAGTAGACCTCCGTGGCATGACTACCGGAACAATACAATTCAGTTATGTAAGCAGTTCGACAATAGTAGCCAACCATACGTACGGAAAAAATGTTCCACCAATGAAACTCCGCAACTTACGTAGACTTCCGTGTTATAGGATAAGTGGCTTAACCATCGAGCCGTCCGGTAAATATATTAATAATTACTTCTATAGTTATAGATATAACCGATTAAGAGGGCGATATATCCATTATTATTCTATACTTATAAAAGATTTCATTTTAGCTACATCTCCCATATTCCGTTTCTATGTCACAAAGGTTGGCCGGTAGAGAACTCACGATTACTTAAGCTCGCCTGTATGATCATTTTTCTATTTAAAATAGTTTTAATTCGCATGTGATATATACGAAGTTTTTTTTAATAAATCAAACGAATTGTTTAGTTTAATAATACCTGATCACACAGTTTTGTATTTAACACTAGATTTACGGAACCCCGTCATATTGACGGAACAAACATAGACAAGAAGTTCTGTAAACTAAAAGGCGTTAGACATTTATATTTTTTATACAGCTTCTGGCTACAATGTTTTATAATATTTTTTGGAATGGAAGAAAAATATGAATGTAATAATGAAGAATATACAACATACTCTAAATAAAAATCATAAAAAAATTAAATCAACACATTTAATAGTGATAAAGTATGAATGTATGATGAATACTTTATTGTACATAAAAAACAATTACATTCTTCCAGTCAACCTTCGGGTGGTAGCGCAAAATGAAGGAATAATTAAAGTAAACAGACAATAATTGCATTTTGTCTTTCATTGCTTTGTTTATAATAGATACTGTTTATTTTATTACAACTGTAGTATACAAAGTGTATAGTACAAATCACGTTCACGCTGCAAGACGCTAATTAATTTCCCTTAATTACGCGCCGTGAGCTCTTGCAGGCGTACGTTACCTAAAAACTGGCACACAATTAACTTGTCCCAGTCACGAGCGTATGCACACGGGTGCGTGTTGTGTATGTGAAAAAAAAATTGAAAACTGGAACATTTTAATGTTTCTTGTTAGCGGAAAAATGCTAAACGGTCGTGCGCCGTTATAACTTTTAAGCGTTGATTCAAACGAAGTTACATTCAAGTTAAAAATTGTTTCATAATTAATTGAATGGTATTTCTGGTTTAAATATGTTCGTTGCGTTATTTACATAATATTTAACTGTTAACCTTATTGTAAAAGATTGGTACAACTATGTGTGTTTGTATAGTTATGGTATACAAATTGAAATTTTTTTGTTTTATAATTTTGTCAGTAGTTTGTTAGTGTATTGTTGAGTCAGTACTTTGTTTTGTTTTGTTTAATATTGGTACTAAACACAATGCACGAAACGGTATCAATGAACTGATGTTTTTATTGATTACGAATTAACATCTGACCTCGCTTTCACTTGATGTTAAGTAACAATTAGGTAAAGCGTTTTCGCTTAGAAACCTTTTGGCTCTAACATGTATGACTCGTGGAAACGTGCCTGGTCCAAATGCTCACGCGGCATGGGGGATTCTACTCATACTTACATAAATTTAAGTTGAGGGAGAGTCCCGCGTGCACATGTGAGCCTGGAGTGGACCAGACCGTGGTCCACCTGATCACCTGCTGTCAAGTGTACGGAAGAGATAGAATGGAAAGTGAAGTAAGAATGGAACAGAGGATAGAAGAAAAGAACATCAAGCTAATTATTGGAGAAGACGACAGCAGAAATATCTTTTTAAAGTTCTGTAGAATAGTAATAGAGAACACAATAAAAACTAATAAGACATATTAAAATATAAAGCAGAGAAAATGGAATAATAAGTGTAATATCAAAAGATAGAATAAAATAAATGAAATTAAATTGTAAATTAGAATAAATAGGTAAAATGTAAATAGATTAAGAAAAGTGTAAATAAAGAAATAAGTTGTGTCTCCTCAATTAGGCGCGATGTATGAAAAAAGGAAGCGGGATGAGGTATGAAAAGAAAAGACAAAATGAAAGCGAGAAAAATTAGTATGAGCATGGAAGAAGATAAGGAAAGCGTGAATAATAAATAAGAAAATAAAATAATTGTAATGTATAGGCCCTGTCAAATCGTAGCATGGGTGAACGAGATAAAAAAGAAGAAAAAAAACATGTATGACTCAGACCGTGTTTCACTCAATCTCCCGCTGTCTCTTGTATGGATGGGAGTGGATTGAATGTGAGCCATCATCGCCAACGTTATCGTTTCGATCATGAAGGTCGATAGAAGCAGAAAAATTTTAATAAAATACTGCAAGAAGATTGTACAAAGAATGATAAAGGAAAATAGAACATAGGCTAGAAGTGAGAAAGTCGTAAAGAAAGATTTGAAATAAAAAACGAAATGGTTTTAGAAATTAGTAAAAGAGAGTGGTGTAAAAATAAAGAAAAATCTGCCTACTCCATTTAAGCGAGATGCGTGAAAGAAGGAAATGGAATGCATCGTGGGAGATAATGGATAGGTATGAAGTCGACAATTAAGATACGAAGAAGAGGTACGCTTGCGAGACTTAACTATAAGAAAATTAGAAAATGTGATGTGACTAGGCCCTGTAACAAAGAAACACGGGGAATCAGATAGGTGAAAAAAAAAACATGTATGACTGATGGAATACAGAGATGCTGTTATGGCGGCAGATTGACACTGAGGGTGCTAGCTAGTTGACCCTTAACGAACGAGCGTATTTTTGGCATGACGACAACTCGACCCACAGATTTGTAAGTGATTTCATATTTCAACTAAAAATCTCCAAAAAATAACTACCGGCGATTATCTTTGATATTTGTGTGCACAAACGAGGTCGAAAGGATCTTGCTTCCTGTCAAGAGTTATACGCTTTTTTTGAATTTATACTACACCTCTTATACGGCGGCATTCGTTCGTTAAGGGTTAAGTGGGCTCGAAAAACCCTACCACTATTTAGACTCGTACATAGCTCGGGAATCGAGAGTGGGACCTCCGTGTTACAAACCAAGTGATAAACCACTGCGTTACGGTGTCAATAAACAGAATAACAAAAAACTTTTTTTTTCTTTTCACAGATTTAGGTGATGAATTTCTCAGTGTAATCTTTATTATAACAAAGAATGAAATAGAAATGTAATAACGAAAAATAACAGATTAAAAATTTCACTCTGCTATTTTTCCACCTTTCGTGTTTGAAATGTTGCGAAAATACTTTTTCGAAGGCTGAACGACCATCGAAAACATTAACGCGTTTTGTAAACAAAGCTTTATTTAAAAAAAAAAGAATGTATGAATGTATGAATGGCAAATCAAAATCCATTTTTCCCCTTAATCAAAACGACAGTTCACGTTTCGTAGAGCAATCACAATCACAAAAATCACAATGTAAAATAAGCCTTATTCCCATCTGCAGTAAGTCCACCGTGAAAAGAATTACCTTACCATTGTTATTTATACGAGGTAAAACGGATCAAATGAACTGTACAGTTTATATATTGGCATATATATATCTTGATATTTACCTATCTAATTCATTGATTGCCCTCGTGGCGCAGTGGTTGGCCGCTTGCTTTTTAACACGGGTTCGCTTCTGGGTACGCATGGGAATGGTTTTTTTTTTCAACTAACAATGAGCTAACAATCGATCCCAGTTTAACATAATGTTAAGTGACAATGGATAGTGATCGCCTAAAATACACTGGCTCTCACGTGTATGACTACTGGAACACATCAAAACATGGTTTACGACCTGCTATCATTCAGACTTCACAATGTTCCTCTCAACACAGGGACTTTCTTGTTACATGGAAAAAGAAAAACTACGTTATTACGGAGGCAGTCGAAAAAATATTGGGAAGCTAATATCTTTATGGATATAACAACGATGTGCCTCTTTTTTTTCGTAGTGAAATCCCGCATAGGATATCCTCCCGCTACTAAGGGTAACGAGAGAGTTATGACGGATTCACCGACTAAAACACCCACGGTGTGCCTCTTGACGCCGTGAGTCGGTACTTCGGGAACGGTTTCGCACAACACCGTAGTGAACAATAATGTGCCAAGGATACTTTTCACACACAGTGCACTGATACAAAATTAGGTAGCCAAGCACCTGTAGTATGGGTTATAAGACCGATATACATAAATAGATAATTAATTATAAATTAACACTTTATCGACCGATAGCCGATTTTTAGGCTTTTCGTCGTCGCCGCTCGCCCACACTTAGCCCGTTATTCTGGATTTTGTGGCTGATGCCTATCGAGAGACAAACTTTCAGACGATCATTCAGTTCTTTAACTGTTCTGTTCCATACATTTATTTTTAAATAAAAAAAAAAACTGTGCGGTAAAGAATTTATCGAGAAAAACACAACGAGAGAATTTATTTTTCTTCGCTGGCCGATAATGTGTTAACAACGAGACACGGAACAAACACAAGTGTCTGTAACATGATTATTTGTCCTGAGAGGTCAATCCAACACGCGACCAATAGTCTAAGAAGTGTTTACATACATCAACAGGCCAATAATACTTTATACCAGATATACATTATAATCTCCTTTAGGAGATATTAAATTTCTAATATATTTATCATTTTCATCATCGTATCAGCCGAAATGCGTCCACTGCAGGACGAAGGCCTCCCCCAAGGATCACCACGACGAACGGCTCTGCGCTTTCCTCGTCCAGCCTGTCCCAGCGACTTTGTTCAATTATAGAATATTACGACTAATAAATCTTGTTATGATTTTATTGAGGCATTTTCTTAAACATTTCTGGCGGAGAGTTCGTAACAAGGGTTGGTTTTCTTTAAGTTATAACAAAATGGTGTAATGTGCTTGTATTTTTAACGTTTTTCCTCGTTAAAAGCCTTTTGATTGCTACGCTCCTTACCCGCGGAGGGCGATAGGTAGATTATTTTCCACTACATTTTTTTTTTCTCTCCGTGCGGTAAAAGCTGAGTTTACAGATTCATTCGTCTTCGTCACTATAATGGGCGGCTGACGTGTTAAATTTCACCTTTTAGCCGATATTGGAATGATTACTTTACTGCTTTAGATAAGCTTTCACTTCTAGAATAATAAAGGTTAGATTTTAATTTTTAAACTTGTCTTATATTATTACGCGCAATAGACACGAAATGCGTCCGTGCATTTACCGCTTTTGTCGTAACGCGGAAGTCTCTGGTTCAATTCCAGGATCACATAATTCGATGGATGGTGGGAAGATTTTTTAAATCCACTTGTCTCTCTATTAGCATGAATGTCAATCTGCTGCCATAACATCGTTGCTGTGTTTCGGCTGTTATTATTAACCCAGTCAGTATTCGGGGCGATCACGTGTAAACATTTCCGACCTCATTGTCGCTTAAAATCAGGTCAAGTTGTGATCAAGTGATACCCTATGTTCGATAAAATAAAGTCCTCACTTCGATTACAGAGTTACGGTGTTTTGACTTTAGATGGCTAACGGATTCTCTTGATCTTCTCAGTGTCAATATACCGCCATGTCTGTTGTTCATGCAGTCAACCTTTTTTAAGTTAAAGAAGCGATCCCAAAATTATTTTTAAATAATTACATTCCATGCATTAGATACTTTGATTACACTTTTGTCATTGTAATTATTTCTATAAAATCACCTCGCTTTATTTAGAAATGTTTGAGAGCCTACAGATTACCGGATCCGTGTGCCAGTTCCGATGAAGCTGTAATAGTCGTCAAAAAGACTAACAGCGCAAGCTTCACCGAACCCCGCAGCAGCAGCAGCAGCAGTAGAAATATTTTAATACTGATATATTATTTAACATTTACATATGTGCTTTATACTTTTTTCAACTGAAATACGATAACCCGTCTCTGGACATATAATCGTTGATATTTTCAACCAACGAAATATTTTAATCACGTTGTACGATTAATTTTACGTTTTGAATTGTTTATGACAATTCTTCGAAAACACATTACAATTTACACCATTTGGGGATTAAATTATTTAGCAAATAAAATACTATAGCACGTTTGGAATCTATTATATGATTGAAATGCATCAAAATATTTTTTTTAACGTTTTGGACACCATGGTAGAACTCATCAATGATTTTTTAAATCGGCACCAGACTAACACTCGAACTTCACGCGTGATGTTAAGTGACAACTAGGTAGTGGATGGTGAAGCGTGTTGACCTAGAATACATCTGGCTCCCACAAGTATGATTGCTAGAACACAGTGGTAGCTAGCCAGGTGATTCCTTATTTTGTTTTTTTTCTTCTCTTTTTTCGCTCTTACATACTCTTACGACTGTCGGTAAACAATTTGCGGTACAATGTCGCAAGCACATTTCCGTACTGATACATTTTAGGGGCCTCCAAGGAAAGAGCGTACTTCTTCCTAAGACGTCGGCAACGCAGTTGCGACTCCCCGAGTGTTGAGGCTGTGTATGAGCTACGGTGGTCACATACCATCAGGTGAACCGTTCGCTGGTTAACCTAATTTTTCAATAAAAACAAAACACCAACGGATTCTATAGCGGGAGATTGACATTGAGAGTGGTAACACAAAAATACACGTATAGGTCGAAAATTACAAATCCATATTAGTAGTGTTAAAACTTACGGAAACGTTTCCACAAAACATTTGAATCCCGCAAAAAACCCGGGATCAAATATAAAAAATATTTATAATGTTTTGTGTCTACATTGGATAGTAAAAAAAAATAAATAGAGAAACTGTCATGACATCCGCCATAAATGATGACTTAAAGATTATCTTTTGCGATACAAAGCGTAAGGTATATGGTAAATAAATCTTTTTTTTTTAGGTCAAAGTTTTTATCGAAACCAAAATCAATACCAGAACTTTTGATATTATCTTAGTTTTGCACAGTTATTGTTATATAATCACAATACAGACCAAAACGAAGCAAAATGTGGCAAATATTTAATAGATATTTTAGAATATTACGTAATGAAGACATGGTTAGATATACCTTAAACAGGATGCAATTTTTACACTCGATAAAATATGAACTGAATGTATACGCTGCAGACGAAGTTGTGAACAAAGGAGATCCGTAAGTCCGTAAATAAATGATGGCACGCTTTCAATATTCCATAGATGTCATGAAAGCACTTACAAAGACTATAATGTACGTAAGAGCAATACATACAATTTCCAATGCAACGTTACTGGTAAATGATGCAAGTTTGAAGAGACTCGTCAATTTAGATTTACCCATAGTGCACTGTTTGACATCGGGCCCATCTGAAATTCTATTTGCCTCTGTTTGAGAATATCTTCAAAGCGCTATCTCGGAGGTAGTTAATGCTATAATTGGTTTAACGTTTATGTACTTAGATCTAGGTGAATAGACCTATATTAATGGTGATTATCTAGTAAGTCACAATAACATCTTCACCAAGAAGCTGCTGTGTAAACTTAACTAATATGTGATCGTTATAGGCAAACGCAATTATAATAATAGCTATTTGTAACAGAAGCGGTATTTCTTTTGATCTTATGAAAACTTCAAGCTTCAGTAAAACTTATAGTAGTGTCCACAGTTTTTCCCCGAAAATGGGCACTGTCATACAACCTTTTTGACTGCCTCCGTGGCGTAGTGGTTTACCCGCTTGGTCTCGGATTCGAATCTCCGAAAGTGGTAGGTCCTCCAAACCCGAAATCGTGATACGATGAACCTTGCTCTCCCCGAATACATTCGGCTTTCATATGTATTACTGCCGGAACACAGTAATGCTGTTACGACGTCTTTGTTATTGTGGGTGGTGGTAGCTAGCCAAGCGGATTTGAAAAATCCTACCACCATCGGGACTTTACTTCTCCTGTGGCGTGGGCATCGAACCCGGGACGTTAACGTTACAACGCAAGCGGGTAAAAGTTGTTACTTTAACGTCGGCAGTTTGACGTTCATCTTGATAATTCGATTGACCTGATGCTGCAAATGCAGTAACCCCGCCTGTTACACTAGAGACGACTATGAACATTTATGTTAGGTGTCTGGTTTTTAATATATATTTTAATATAATATCCTTATATGCATATCGGTCTCTGATAACTCATACTTCAGGTACTTGACTACTTATATTGGGATCAAAGTAATTTCCATGAAATATATTCTAAACTTATTAATATATTATAATCATGTAATAATAAATTAATTAATCATAATATAATACGTCCTAATTGTTTGACGTACTTACGGCCAATTAGCCGAACATTATATTTAATACTTCCTCGTCGCGCGGGGTAAATACGGCGAGGCGAGGTAGGTGCGAGAGGGAGAGGCGATGTACTCGAATTTCATCTCGCGCTGCGTGAATTTTATAGCCACTTTACATTAAGCCTGTTCAAAATTTTAACAGGAATCTTCACCTGGAGTCAAAGGGATTCGTCGCTTGTTGTAACATTTGATATTCTGTATCGAAATCGTTCTAAGTTTCGCTAGTGCTTTTATTTTAAGTGAAGCGGGTTAAGAGAAAGGAAAGTGATAATTCTGTATTAACGAGTAATTTTTTATTTATATTTTTATGTAATGGTGGTTGTGTAAAATTAAGCAGTGATACCATTTTTGTGATTATTATTTTGATAAATAGCGGCTGGTTCCTTACAAGTTGAGATACTTGTTATTGTGCTGTTTTTTAAGTTTTTTTTGTAAATCATATAGATTAGTGCTTGAGCCCCAAATTTCACTCGATGATAAGTGGTCACACTGGTACGTTAAACTATCACTCATCGTGTGATCACTTATTAATAAGTGCGTAAATTACTTTTATAAAGACCTATGGGATAAGAATGCGTCAAGTTTTAGAGAATTCTAATTTGCTCTTTTATTTTTTGACTCACAAAAGAAAGTTAATTCGCGTTCCCTTTTGATACTTTCCTTGATTAAAATCGTTAGGAGTAGAAAAAAAACGACATTATTCTTTTTCTAAAGGCTCCCGACTTACAACGCCTTTGTTCAATTAACGGCGACTAATGTAAAAAGAAAATTCTCGAATACCGTTTCGATGGTACATAAAATATCCCAGAGATTAATAATCTATATATCGCATGATGATTTATTCAACATAAACGCATAAACCCATTCAATTAGTTACGTAATGAAATTGAAAATTACTTCAAATTCCTTCTGATTGATCAATCTAGAGCTAATTCATATACATTACAATCGTGTGGAATTACATACCCCAATACATATCACCATTTGTGACCGCATTATGCAATAAATCAATAGGAAACAGATGCTTTAACATTACGTCGAATCGTAGACAAGCGTCCGTTTACATAATTTAAAAAGAAAACTTTTATTCCAATTTTTAAATAACGAAATCGAATGAATTATAAATCCTCGTATTAACCGATTTTCTCGCGTAATTAAAGTATTTAGGCTTGTTTAACTTCGTATTGAGCTCGAACCTTTCAGGTCCGTTTACAACAAAGAACTAGTCGTATTGTGCGGGTGATTATTTCGTCGAAATTGTTCGAATTTCAAAACTGAACAGAACTGCGTCAATAAATGAAAAACAACAAGAATATTAGTTCATCAAATATTTTTTTTTCCTATTTCATAGAGTGACTGTCTTCTAGGTAGTGATTCAGCTTTTGTAACACAAAGGTTTCGGGTTAAATCAATTTCTGAGTAAGTCTGGATAGTGGTAGGGTCTTTCACACCCACCTGGCTGGCTCTCCTCTCGTTGTCAGTCATAACAGCGTTTGTCCTGCTCCGGCGGTCATACACCAGAGAGGCAGTATATTATTATTTATTAATTTTATTTATTTCTCCAGTTTTACACATGTATGCAAGGGGGACTTAATGCTTTAGGCATTATCTTCCAATCTAGGGATCTGGTAGGTGTAAATTAATAAAATTTAAATAAATGCAGTAACAATTGAAAAATGAATTGAACTTAAAAAAATCGGCAATCC
>DWQX01007238.1:0-10354 GCA_018245475.1 Pharmacophagus antenor | reverse complement strand
CGCGAGCCAGCTTCGATAAAGCTGTAATGGTCGTCACGACTAACAGCATCTACTTCTCCGAATCCAGCAGCAGCAGCTTAAGCGGCTACAATAACTTCATTTCATTACAATATAATATATAATTAATTTATAGATTATTTAATTTAGAAGGTTCTGCAAACAAACAACTAATCGAACGTCTGTTCGTTTATTTGTGAGTATGTGTGCATGTGAGATACGTGTGTGTGCATGTACGCGTAATTAGAGTAATAGTTAGGACATCGATACCAATATGGATTCAATTTCTTCATAGTTTTTTATTGAGAGCCAATTATTCAGTCAGTGTATTTCATCCGATAAATGCTAAGTTCTTTATTCAAACTATTTATTATAGAGCTGCGCGGATTTACTAAAAAATTGTCTTTTAGCGAACGTTAATTTGATAGCAACGATCGTAGCGACATTAGTGTTTTTCCTAATCGCAGGCAGACGGGCGTACAAACAGAACACGTGTCTTTTTAGTGTAGAGAGAACTATTTAAAGCTTTCTTATTGAATGAACGTTAGATGTGGAGTAAAAAAATTCTGTAGACAATATAAAAGGTTTTAACGTAAGAATTACCGGACCTGTCATTTTGACGGATCAACCCAAGATAAAAAGTTCCGTATACTAACATGCGTTTGACTTTTTTAATTTATTATAGTGCTTCTGGCAACATTGTTCTATACATTTTACCGCAAAACAGGAAAAATAATATTACAATAATGCAAAAAATTACTACAGACTCGAAAAGAGGACCATAAAAATGTGTCGATAAATTTAGCGTTAATGAACATCACCTTCAGTAGAGTTCTTTGCGTTATTTCTAATGCGTAAAATTTATTAGGGGGATCGCAAAGTAACGTCGTTTTTTTAGGTTAAATTGAAATAGAAAAATCTTTAATATCTTTTAATTTTATTCGATGATATAATCCCCCTCATTATCGACCACCTTTTGCCATCTAGAGGACAAATTTTCAATGCCAATGCGAATGTAAAAATTTATTGGCTTCTGAGAAAAATGATCGGATATGGCATTTTGGATATTGCTATTTTCAAATTTCTTCCACTTAAAAAGTGTTGCAACGATCGAAATAAATGATAATCGGATGGTGCGATGTCAGGCGAGTATGGTAGGTGCGGTAGAATCTAGAATCTCCCACCCCAATTCATTGATTTTTTGCAACGTCCTTCTTGCACAATGCGCCCTGGTATTATCGCGCAACAGCGAAACGCCTTTCCTGTTTACAATCGCGGGACATTTTTCAATTAAGGCTCGACGTACTCGATCCAATTGTTTGCTGTAAAGATCTGCAATCACAGTTTGTCCCGGATTTAGCACTTCAAAATGAATTATTCCGCGTATACTCCACCAAACACACAACAGTGCCTTTTTAGGATGAAAACCCGGCTTAGCAGTACTGCGTGGTGTTTCATTTTGAGAAAGCCACTGCGTTTTGCGTGCAGGGTTATCATACAGGACCCATTTCTCATCACCAGTAATTAAACGTTAAAAAATGGGTCGCAATTATGGCGTTGCAGTAACAAGTTGCACGAGATGGATCGGTTGGCCGATCAAGGTTGGTTAAGACTAGGAAAATTCTTCTATTATTTGGCATGGATTTACCTCCACTACCGACTGCCTTTAAAACGTCGTTGTCTAAGGTTATTACCCTTCCTGATCTATGAGCATCAGAAAGATCTAAATTTCCGGATCTGAATTTGGAAAACCACCTCTGGCGTTCGCTAACATCTAAGGCATTAGGATAAACATCGGAAATGTTTTTGGTAGCAACTACTGCGGTGCTACCCTTTTTAAATTCAAAAAGCATACAATGTCTGACATGCATCTCTTCTAGTTTCTGGGACGCCATTTTACATTAAATTGTAATAAAAAAATTTAAATTTAATTTTTTATAAGTAAACAAATCAATATATCCTAATAATATAACCTTTGACACGACTTTGAAGCACATAGAAACTGACAGATGGGAATTCAATGTGAGCAACAGCTGAAACGACATTATTTTTCGGTCCCCCTAATAATTACGTTGCCCAGCCCCAGATGAACAAACAATAGGAAATAATACAGTGAGATAAAGCTATATAGATGACTTTGAAGAGACATTTGGTGGTTGCAAATGCATATTGCAACCCTTATCACTCTCGTTGGCTCTCCTACGGAGCCATCTGTCATTTGTTCTGCAACTGTTTAGACTCCGCTTCGGATCAAAATCCATATCATGATTGCTCTTACTCGAAATTTGAGTCGACGTCGTTCGCGTAGACTGTTGCATGACAGTAGGTAAGATGTGCTCAGTCTCTTTACTGTACTAACACCTTTTTATTTTCTTTTCACAGTGAGCAACAACACAAAAGCTTGTGGAGTGCTAAAGGTTAATAATTACGTACATTTGCAATAAATTCCAATATGGAAAGTTTAATGTCAGCTTTATTTAACTAATAAATATACTTTCATATTCATACTTTACACCTGACTATACTAATTTTCGATAACAGATTTTATATACGTTGGTCTAAAACACGTCCTCAATCTCATGTGACGGTTAGAGAGAGGAACGTGTTTACCCAGAATACTCTGCCTCTCATATACATCGTTGAATGCATACAGCAATACTTTAATGGCGGGGAATTGATAACGTGATGATGGCAACAAGCGACGCACGGTAAACAAAAACTACAACCGCTTTGTTACGTGGCATTAACGTGGAATGCGTTGAGTTTGTATTTTAGTTGTAGTATTTGCGATAAAATAAAACGTAAATTAGCAAATTTATTTTTGTTTAATATTGGCATGAGTTTTTAAAATTTATTACATTTTTCAATATAGTTTACTCAATTAGACCTTCGCGGACGCTTTTGAATGGTGAAATGATTATAACACCGTATCGGAACATTTGGACTATCACGAGAGTATCCGGGCAAGACAGCTCAGGGACACACTTGTAACATTAGAAATATAGTTTTCTTTAAATATAATTTCGCTTTATTGATGATAACTTGTTTTGAATTTGTATTTGAATGCCTTTTCAAGGGCTTAACTTGTAAGGAATTGAAATGATGAATCATCGGGAATATTTCATCTCTCCATTACAAAATGATACCATTAAAAATCTTTATACAGTTTTAAAATGATAATAAAAATTCGCCTAGCGCGCTGTGTAGTGGTTTAATGTTTTATTACATCACGTAATGGACGAACGGGCCTATTTCTTATTAATATGAAGCAATCGCAGACAACGACTAAATAGCAAGTATTATTTAATAATATGACTGTAGTGCGAAATATTCGCATGGTGTACTATGTGTTTATATAAAAAATTAACCGTCATCCAATGTATTTTAAAAATATATTAGCGGTTTTCAACTCTACCATCCGCGCAATACAGTCGTTAATGCAGTATACTGGGGCCGTGTAGTATATTAAATGTCAGTAGAATGAAAGAATTCGCTAAATTTCATTCGCTACGATTACAAATCGCAGGAACAAAGTTCCGATGAAGTTTGTCCTCCGTGTAATTATTAACGAGACAACATTAACATTGAATTTACTTTACCATTTTGTATTTTTGACGGACTAACCCTAGATAAAAAGTTCCATAGACTAATATGCGTTTGACTTTTTTATTTTTTGATATTGCTGCTGGCAACATTGTTCTATACATGTTATGGCAAAACAGGAAAAATAAGAACACAATAATGCATAAAATTAGTACATACTCGTAAAGAAAGCCATAAAAATGTGTCGGTAAATTTAGTATTAACATATGGAGAGTTGTTCTTTGCATTGTACAGATTTATAAGTAGACCTGGCATAAAACATTAGTGCAATTTAGGCAATAAGACGATTAATAAGAATAAATATGTGAACGTCCAAGCAAAAAGGTACGAGAAGTAGGGTATTGAGTTAAGACTATATTCGACATCTCGAATAATTAATTATAATAAGGATTAATAAAAACAAACATTAAAAAAATGGCACATTTTTTTAGACGCTTGGGATTGAAACTGAAAAGATTGTTAAGAGAAAAAACATTTTAAATGATTGACTCGAATAAAAACAAACTATTAATCGTTTGTTTCCAGTACTTAGATACATCGTTTATAGCAATCTATTAATGAAACTTGTAGATAATTGAGGATTTGTTTGTGATATTAAAATGGCAAACAGCAATTTTTTTACCCAGGTTTACAATACTGCTCGTATCTCGGGCACTATATAGCGAGAACTGGACCGTTTTCGTTTGGACGCCCACATATAAAACAAATGTGTTTGAAGAAGTATTCAACTAAAAGTAAATGACATAATTCGTTTGCAATTGTAAATATATATATATATTTTTCTCCTCTTTTAAAGGTTACAGATTGAAAACTGTATATCATCGAAATGCAAACAAATTTACATTTTTCACTATAAAATTTAGGCCAGCGTAGGAGTTGAAATTCAAAACGTAAGTTATAATTTTCTTGATTGCAGAACCGCGCATGTTTAATGTTGATACCTGTTCAATGTACGAAAGGAATGCTATATGACACTGTTATTAACACTACTGAATCAATACCGCTGAGTACTAATAACAAGCGCTAACATTACATGGACACGCGATATTTATACGTTTTGTTTTGAATGTAAGTGCGATATTTCTTTGTTACGATTGCGGACGAATTTGCAATCGCCGTTAGGTTCGATACAGTCGATTTACTGTACAATGATAATGTTTGTAGAGTAATGCTAATGTTCATTTGTTTGAATACTTCCTCGCCGTGGCTAAAATCGCTAAACTTTGCGATCGTGTGTCTTCTCACAGCCGCCAAAGCCATTTTCGCTCTTTCGGTTACATGTCACGTTTTATGCTTTGTAAAACAAAGCCTCTAGGTTCGATTCCCGGACTACAGAAGCAGTCCAGTACGTATGGTAATAGGATTTTATTGAACGCACTTGGCTAGCTACACCTCTCAAATCATGTAAATAGGCGCCAGAATATTTTGGGCGAGCAGGCTTTACCATCTACGGTAAAACCGTAGTGTCACTTTACATCACATGAAATTCAGGTCAAATGTAAGCCCATCCTTGAATAAACAATGTATTTATATATAAAAAAAAATCGAACTTTTACTTTAATGTAATTTAACGGGTTAGAATGTACCGTTAGCTGCTATGAATAGACGAATATGAACGATAAAATCGTGACTAATGCACGTGGTAAAGAATTATGTGCTTTATTTTATAATACGTAAACTATAATATTGTAAGGAAACTTGCATTAAAATGTATTTATGAAAATAAGGTCACAATACAAATTTTAATTATAATGTTTATATTTTATAAGTAATAAAAATTATCGAAATATGTTTTCACTTTATCGTAATATAATTCCGGAGTGATTTTTAAATTAAATAACTTATTACATTTTCTTAAGGGGATACCCTCTGAACATCTAACGGGGGATTTGTGTAATAATTAATGGAGAGATCTTATATAAATAACATGTGATATTTACCATATTTTTTCATGCCAACAATTTTTAATTTCTGATATGACCAAAAATTTTTCATATAATAAAGAGAGATGATGGAGGGGACAAATATAATGAACTAAGATAAAACATATTCTCTTATTCGAAATTCAATTTTATCCGTTTTGTTTTTAAATCACACCGCTATTTTACGGTTTTAGCTAGTCACTTTGCGTGTTGGCCAACATTCGTGTTTGCGAAGTGATTAGCTTCAATCTTCAAGTATGTATTTAGCATTAGAATTAAGGACTTTAAGCAATAAAAAAAGCACTAAAGTATCAATTTGATTATTGCATCGCGGATTGCGAATGTATCTAATCTATTCGCGTATTAATAGTGAATGGAAACGTTATCGATGTGGATAATAAATAATATATCGGATTTTTTTCTATCGAAATCGTCTCTCTGTAGTTACGATCAACAATCATTTAGATTCTGGCACGCGCGATATTAAAATAAGACATTTGAAACATGGCGATTAAAAAGTAAAAAAAAAAATTATGTAACGTTAACGCCGTGCCGAAAGTCACATACTATTTCACCCGCAGGTTGCTCGACTTAAACCGTAAAGACGTCCGAATAGTTGTTGGCACTTGAACGAGACTATTTACACTATTCACAATACAAGCAACTGACACTCCGCACTACAGGGACTGCTCAGAAGCTGAAGAAACTGGCACCCATGTAATCCTGGAATGCGAGGGAGATGAAAACTACAAGGCACAAATCCTTGGTACACCGGAGAAGCTCCTTAAAGCCTTCGAATGTCCCAGGAGACTTGCGCTTCTGGCAGGAGCTGGGCTGGCTAGACCAGGCAGCCAATCCCTCACTCATAGGCTACCTAGAGTCCAAATGCGGAAAAAAGAAATCGCCATCCTATCCCAGGTAATAATCATCAAACGATTAAAAATACTTTTTAATTATTATCGAGAGCACACTCTATCAAATCACCTTACGAACAAATAAAAAATTGACTTAAATCGGTTCAGCCGTTCGAGAGCTAAAATACCACAGATACAAAAAAAAAAAATGTTAATTTTATGACACCCCTCTCATCGCTGGCTTTCTCAGAGGCCTCTCCTGCATGTTTTCTACTTAGATATAGAGTCACGTTAGATTTTATACAAATAAAGTTTACACATAAGTTTACTTCATTAAGTGTCTATTCCTTTCTTAAATGTCGGCAAAGCAGCTGCGACTCCCCGATTGTTGCGGCTGTCTATGTATGACAGTGATCACTTTCTATCAAGTGAACCGCTTGCTCGTTGCTTACTCTGTGTATAAAAATTATAGTGTGTTGGTGACGCGAATATATTTACCAATAAAATATTGTAGTGGCAAGAATGATTTAGCCAAGTTTCGCAACGCATAGACCATTTGCTAAACCAATATTAGGTATTAATACATAATAATATATTATTATTGTTATAAACTATCCAATTTAAATATTTATGAATAACGAAAAAAATTGCCTTTTTTCACTTTATATTATCTTTGTCACAGGTTTCACCGGAATTTATCTGTGAATAAGTAATTATATTATTTAATTAATTGCTATACAACAATCTATTAATGTTTTCATAACAATTATCTATTTTTTAACTAAACTATGTATTCAGTGCATATAATGGCACAAAAAGTTTAAAAAATCTTTTATTAACATAAAATAAGAAAAATCCTCGCAGTTAAATAACAATGGCCCAATTATCCATTGTTTTTATTATTAACATTAGGTATTGTATTCATAATAGTTAAAAAAAGTTGCCAATGTGATTTTTTAATGCTTGTTAGCAAAAGAAAAATCATTTACATACATACCAAGATTTTTTTTTTATTTTTGCAATTGGAAATACAATAATTTTGTCTTCAACTATTGCAAATGTTTTATCACATTAAAGCCTTTATTAGTTTAACTATAGGTTAATTAATTTTTTACAATCTAATTGATTTATATATAGCAATCAATAAATTAAATTACACATATAAATATATTTTATATAATCATATTATTGACATTTTATTATATATTATAGTACTGGTAATTGTATTGACAACACGAAAAAAGGCAAGATTAGAGTAATTAGATTAGCTGTAAAATACAATTTCTCCTTTTTTATGATCAATGAGAAAACACATCCTCATTTTAACATGTTCTTACGCTGAATACGCGAGGACTCTCACGTGTGATTGCCTCCGTGATGCAGTGGTTGTGCTGCGTGCCTTGTAAAGAAGAGGTCCCGAGTTTGACTCCCGAGCCTTAGGAGAAGTCAAGTGGACGCAGGGTTCTTCGAACCTGCCACTGGATAACACTTGCAATGTCAGTCTGCCGCCGTAATACCATTGCTGTGTTCCGGCAGTCACATATATGAGAGCCAGAAGTATTCTGGGCGAACACATTTTGTCACTTAACATCGAGTTGAGTGTTAGCTCGTAACCAATAAAAAAAAATGTTGGCTCCATACATCGTAAAAAAATAAAAACCAAACAGTTTTTAATATAAACTAATAACGTCATTTAAAGTCTATTAATTTTGAATCTTTTATTATAAAAAGCCTTGTTGGTAATTAGAATATGCGTCAATCGTTTTATATATTCATTAATATATACTTGGTGTAAAAGCTTTGTACCCCCTTTTACGAAAATTACGCCGAAGCAGGAATATGAAATTTGGTACAGTTAACGTTTACATGGAAGAGAAGAGAAACATAATATTTTTTTAATAATTATGTTTAAAAATATATTAAATTAAGTAATAAAAACATTACACACTCTAACATGCGTTTGATACAAGTACACTTACATGTACACAAATATACTGTTTATGGTTACATCATGAAAATGTTAATGTTTTTAATTTTATTATAATATTATAATTTAAGAATGTGTATCTGTTTTTTATAGATAAAATAATATTTTTTATTAATTTTCGGAAGCATACCATGCTGTAATTCCTACATATATATTCATTTGTCCATTCTATGTTCGTCTGAAAGTAACTGTTGTTAACAACTGCTAACAACAGTATATAAATAAAAAAACTAGGAACATATTTCAGTTAACTAACTGAAATAAGTTCCTAGTTTTTTTTTTATTTGATGTGCAGTAATTTTTTTCTATTTATATACGTTTCTAAAAAAGAATAAGTAGGATAAGTTTTACTTTGTTCTATTATTTATCTATAATTTTAATGAATATCGAAAATAACCATTTAATATTTTTGACATCTATCAACGGAAAAGAAAACAATGGAAATAATATATTTTACATTCAGTAAGTTTGTTTGATGAATGGTCATGTTTTATATATTATTTATTAGTGAAATAACAACTTACTCAATGTATGTACATAATATACCTGTAATTTCAATTGAATTATAATATCATATAAGTAGAAATGTGTATTTGTTATTGTTGCTTAAATTACCTTTTTCAATATAACATCATTGTTGTGGTAAATATTTATTTTCTTATTTAAAAAAGAGAAACGAGTATTTAACGATCAACGTAGGGTGGCAAAAACTGAGAGTGGCCGAAGAGCGTGCTCGGTGGCGAGCACTTGGAGAAGCCTATATCTGATACCTATGGCTGATGATGATGGTGATGATGACGAGTCTTTTACTTTGGCAACTGTGGTTGAATAGTAAAGAGATTAATTTTTTTTACTATCCTGGTCTATAAACTCGAGAATTGCTGCATTGACTGGAGAGGGATTCATCTTTATATTAAATAAAAAATAATTAGCGTGCTTAGATAAGCGGGCGAGTGACGGCCAGTTATTAATATGATTACATGCAAAAGTAAATAAATTCTAGTGCAAATCGTACACATCGAAACTTGTATTCTTCTAGAATTATATTGTTTATGCAGGATGCTCAGAAGAATCACGTACATCTAATGAATGTGCGCTTTGTAATATAATTGAAATGAAAGAATCGTTAAGAGTTGAATATAATTTCAAATATCGAACATATTTTGTTTTCTTCACTCATTATTTTTCCTTTTGTAAAAGAATGTCAACAATGCTGGCTTATTACAAAATGTTTGATGACGAGTTTTGTATCGAAGTAAACTTTTCACTTCGATATCAGACGACAGAAAAAAATGTACACAAGGTTCCATATCCAAAGGGTGACAATCGGAACTCTGTCACCGAGTCTCCGCCGTCCGTCTGTCAGTGGGCTCTATCTCAGGAACGTGATAGGAAGAATGTTGAAATGTTCACAGATTTTGTATATCTATTGCCAGTACAGCAACAAATAATAAAAATAATGTAATACAAAAAACATAGGTACATTATATAGGTATTTATAGTACGAAACCCTGCGCGGTGCAGGTCCCGCATACATTTCGTCTTTTTTTTATCATTTCATATTTATTTTTATAAAGGTTTAAAACAGCTTTGCATGCACACGTGGATCGAATTCAAAATCAGCCCTCGTGTTTGCAATGGGATCATTTAACGGAGTCGGAAATCCCTCTCAGTTGTCTCATTGATCGTTATTGTAATATAAAAACTTAAAAATTTATTTTTTGTGCAATATTCAATAAATGAATTTTCCTTCTTTTACTCCTTGGCTCATTTATTTCATTTTTAAATTTCACAATAAAGAGATTATTAGCTCAGAATGATCAGTTCGCTTGTAACTCATACATATAAAATGAATAAGTTTTAACATTAATTTGTTCATTGTAATGTGCATAATACATAATAATTTGTAATGTTATTATCTTTTCACCTATTATATCTTCAGTGTCAAAACGTACTAATTGTGATTTATTGTAATATATATATATATATAT